>JAJOOR010003971.1:0-26830 GCA_036250505.1 Solanum acaule | reverse complement strand
TGGCGGAATCACTTCAGGTGTTGTAGTAGGATTTGCGGCAGTAGCTGGCTGCTGAAAGAAAGAATCCAGAAGGTAATTATCAGAAACCAGACGAACAATAGAATTAAGATGGTAATTATCAGAAACCAGACAAACAAAAATTAAGATGGTAATTCTCAGAAACCAGACAACCAGCCCGTTGAATGAAATCCTGAATGGTTAATTTGAACACAATACCTGAGCAGATGTTGTCCCACTTGAGCTAGCAGTTTTGCTCTGCAAAGAACACATAAATAGATATAAGATCAAGAAACACATCCTGTTGGAGTCACAGGTTTAGCATTGGAGATATCAAAACTCAATCAATTAGGGGCAATAAAAGTTCAAAGTTACAGGCTGAAAATTTACAAGTAAAGGGAATCTGAAGATCTATAAACATACCTTGCTAAGCATGACAACAAGAAAACCATCCTCAGAGACATTGTTTTCCAATAGTGTACTTTCATCCTTCAGCACTTTACCATTGTGAATCAGCAACTGCTGCCCACATGGGTAATTATCTTTTCCTTGTACATCTTCAATGTTCTTCTTGACGGCCATAATCTACAATCACAAGGTATCCCATTACATAACATAGAAAATAATTTTTAATGACTAACCAATTAGGAGTAGGCCCCAACATTTATAGCTCAAAGCAATTAAATGAACCATTCGAAGAGTTGGAGTTGTCTTGATATTCCTGACATTTCTTTTTTTCTTTTTTTGGATTCCCGACATTACTAAATGAATAAAATCATGGGTATTGAATTCTCGTAGCCCTGTTAGTTCTCGGTATTGGAAGATGGTTGCTTATTTGTCACAAATGAACCCAAGAATACCAAGTAATCACGCCTGGTCATGCTACGTCTTCTATACTCATCTACAGCTGAAATTAATTTGCTCCTCCTCCAGTATCCTAATAAGCAGTGAAGTATAATAACACTTTGAATCTAGAAAACAGAACCCAAATCCAAATGATTCAGATTTCATTCACTTCACCAACAAAAGGCGAGGTAGCTTGGCGTCAGTAAAGACAAAACAAGACCCGAGGGTTTCTTTTACTAATTTAGAGCATACCAATCTCAGAAACTAAACTGGTCTAGTAAAACGCATTGATAGAGATAGATAACGAGAGGAAGTGTAAAATTTATGAGGTATCACCAAAACAAAATTTCCTAAGATACGGCCACTTTCACCCATTTTTCCCTTCATTAATCCCAAGTTATCATTCCATCCGTGGTTAAATCCACCACCCCTTCCGCCGGAAAACCATCCCACTGGCCATTGCTAGAAGCAATGGTGTGGTTAAATAAATCCACCATCCCTTCCGCCGGAAAGATCATCCAACTGGCCACTGCTAGAAACAATGGCGGATATAGGATTTTCACTACAGGTTCAGAAAAAAAATGTAGCGCTTGTGATTTGAACTAGAAACCTCAAGGTGATTTTGAATCCCCTAAACCACTGAACCAACCTCTAGTCGTGTATTCAGGGGAATCAAAATCTATATATATACATACCTAAAAAATAAAAATATTACCTTATATATAAGGTGTAATTTTTTGCCGAGGGGTTCGAGTGAACACCCTCACCCCCTTAGATACGCCCCTGGCTAGAAGATGGATTGTTTCTTTTTAAGTTTTGGGGCTGGGCACGTGAATGGTTTCACGTTAGTCTTTGACGGAAAAAGTTAGTAAAGACTAAAACTGGACCACTTACATATACGACAATTAGTGCACCAATTATTATTTAACGGGTAATTTTGATTCAAAATCCAAACATAAAGACAAATTTAGGACCTTCTACAAACCAATGAGCTTTAATTAACCTAGAGATGTAAAAACTTAAAATAAAAGGGTGACACATGACATCTAAACAACCAGGATTCTATAAAATTCTCATGAACTTGTCGTATTTACAGGTATCAGATAAGGCACAACCACAACACCATCAACAGCTCCAATCAAATAACCAATGTAGTAAGTGTTAAACCAGAACAAAATTGTCAAAGACGCACGCAATAACTAAAGTTGTTCTTTTTTGTTCATCAATGTTGTAATTATGTACATAAACACACACAAAAAGGAAAAACGACTGCAAAATCATATTATATAGAAAGAACGCAAAAAAAAAAAAACTAACTAACCGTATCAGATGGCTGAACCCTAATTTCAAAGTGACTTCCCTTGAGAGTCTTCACAGTGAGCTTCATCCTGCGAATTAGGAGTAAAAAAGAGAGCTTTACAACAAAAAAGAAAAACCAAACCCTAGAAACTCCCAATGCTGGATCGGCTCTTACTCCTTTGCTTTACAAGTTTTTGGAATTTAAGAAATCGAGAAATTTTGCACTTCTCAAACAAATATATACAGCGCGTGGCTTTCACGTGACCAATTCATAAACTTCCCTCAAGTGAAAGTTAACTCACTGATCGGCCCACTAACGAGCCCATTTATCGTTGGGCTTCTTACGTAATTGTCCAGGTGATAAAAACCATTTTCGACAAAAAATAATCATATGTAAATGTGATTAATCGATATTATTATATAAATAGTTATGTCATGTATTGTATATATATTATGTCGATATTAGCAGTATATATCAGATATGGTATGTATGTAAATTGTATATTTGAAATAATATTGCATATGTAAATGGCATAGTAGCAATTTATACCACGTAGGTATAATGTAATATCTTAATTTATATTATTATCAATCTAAGAGTCAACATTTTTTTTGTATGAATGAAAATTTCATTATTCTTAATAACCATTAATATTTACATATACACCGTCCGACCGTCGTGTAATAATAAACAAAGCAGACTGAAGAAATAAGCAACTATTTCTTCAGAAAAAGGAATAAATATGAAAATCCCTGATTTTAGTAGACCTCATTTAGTTATTTATCTGTAGAATTTTATATTATGTTAAAATTGATATAAACTCTGCTATTTATGAAGAAAAATGCAAAAGTTGTGACAATTATGTAGCCAACTCTTAATTATTCCGCCATTTGACAAAACAACATTTTTTTTACTCATTTTAAGAATGAAACTGAAGGGAAATAGTATAACATCTTCACAAAATCGAATCAAAAGACAAGATTTAGAGTTCGTTTGAATTGACTTACTTTAGATGGTTTTCAGCCGTTTTTTAGTGTTTGAGTAAAATAAAAAAATATTTATGCGTTTGTTTTTAAGCCAAAATAAGTTTAAAATCTCAACTCATGTCTTTTGACTTATAAGTCATAAGTTATAAGCCCGTCCAAACAGGTTGTTTAAGATTCAAACACAATCAAGAATATATCAAACATGAGAGTGGATAACTTCAGCAGTTCAGCTGACAGAAAAGACTATTCACTTTTGATTCCGCATCCGTGTTGGATTCTCCAAAAATACACTAATCCGACATACACCTATTGACCTGACCTTTTTGAAGAATCTGAGCAACATAGCTACCTCCGGCCACAAATTTTCTCAGGCTGTAAGTAAATAAAATGGACTAACATCTTCAGGAATTCATTCAAATACAACAGTTGGTATTATTATCAAGGACTGGGTTCTCTAAAGTTTGGACTAACGTATACAAGAACGGGTCAAGTAAATGCAGTAATAATAAATAGAGATAATAAAACCAGCATCTCACAGCCTACTATAAACATAATGTACAAATCAAAATTATAACCTGCTGCTACTAATCATTTCTCCTTTACAGTTTTTCCATAACATCAATGTAAACTATAAAGATTGTGATATCCCCTATGCAGTCTCCTATTTCAAGAGATATTTTGAGCGTTTTCTGCTTTGTATTTTTGAAGTTCTTCTTGAGCACGTATCAACCTGTATACCAAGGAAATACTAGTTTCAATGCCAGCAGATATAATATGGCATTACTGGGTAACGATGATACCTCCACTGCAATTCAGTGTTTTCACTAATTAATTCCTTCTCTTTGTCATGAGCAACCTCCAGCTACAAGAAATAGAGGAAGGAGATATACTTTATATTGATACAAAAAAGGTGCAAAAATCACTTAAATGGTTTTTATTGCAAATGGATGTTGAAAGACTATAATGCAAGCTCATACCAGCGATTTCTCCACACCAAGAGAATTTAATGGCATGCAGCCAGCATCCACTGCAATGTTGGTAGAAAAGGATAAAAATGTGACCAACACAAAGGGATACAATAGATGAATTTAATATAGGCATTGATTGTTCATACCCGTAGTGTCTCCAAGGGCCACTTGCCTCATCAATCTAAGAATACTTTCCTGTTTAGGAAGGGGGAAAAGACGTTGGATAAACAAAAACTGACAAACTAATGCGTCATAATTGTAGATCCATTCTTACCCTTTGAAGAATATTTGCCTCTAAAATA
The DNA here is from genome assembly GCA_036250505.1 of Solanum acaule. Taxonomy (NCBI): domain Eukaryota; kingdom Viridiplantae; phylum Streptophyta; class Magnoliopsida; order Solanales; family Solanaceae; genus Solanum; species Solanum acaule. Next base: position 22,431 of record JAJOOR010003971.1, on the reverse strand, counting down.
TTCTGCAACGCTGGAAAATGGGATGGTGTAAGAAGATTTGGTGGTGTAGCATCAAGTGGTAATGGTTGAGCAGCAGCAAGAGTTTGTGGCATCACCTACATGATCCATGACATTTGTTTAGGAAATTGCAATAGAAATTAAAAAAAGAGAAAAGCCGAACAGATACAACAGTAACATAGCAATGTCTACTTAGCCAATATTATGGTATTTGTATGAGCTAAGCGTTATTGAAAGGAAATAAGGAATTAGCTTACAAACTAAGCACTTGTGAGCAAAAGAAATATGTCCATCCGTTAGAAAAGGTATTTAGAAAAAATAGGGAAACCAACCAGCAAGCTCTGACTCTTGTGTAGCATTGGAGATGCACCTACCTGTAGGAAGAAATTATTTCTTGTGAGGCAGGATATCAATGTGTGTGCATATAATATATGATATATTAATCAACTACATCGCAATTCAAAAAAGCTAGTTGTGGTTGGTCATATAAAACCTCTGTATCTATTTCATTCAGTATCTAAAACATTACTGAAGACTGTTTTTTATGTTGGCAACAGACTTGCTCATAATTGTCCTCCTTTATCTGTGTTTAGAACTGTGGTTGTGCTTTGCAAAACTCACATAGGTGGAGTTCCTAAATTTATTGCAAAATGAAAACTTAAATCTATGCATTCACCTTTTCCAAGTCGACATTCTCTGACGTAACTTTGAAACGTCCTCTTTGCTGAACAACATGACCCTTAGTCTTCTCATCAAAATCTTCACTGCTAGCTGCTAAATACAGTCTTGATTTAGCAAGAAAATATTAAAACAAAGCAAAACAAAACAAAAAAAAGAATATGTTGAAAAATTATTTCTTACAGAAACTAATATACTGAAAAATTATTTGTTAAGATCAAAAGCCATTAACAATCACGATACTTACCTGAGGTTCTACAATGTTTACTGATTACTTCAGTTGGTACATCATCTATTGTTTGAAGAACAGAAGTCCCATTGCAACTGGATACATTTTGGAATTGGCTTTTATCATTAATCACAAAGAGAAAAAAAGCAAATTTAGGAACTTGGAAAAAACATGGCACTGCTTAAATCGTGGATGTTAAACAAGCTAGCTAAGAATGTTGGCTATTAGAAGGTAAAGGAAAGTCAGAAGTCAATTATGCGATTTAATTACTGATACAATGCCCTAAAATTCTTTGTGTTAGTAAAGAACAAGCTTTAATCAAATGAATCAAACCACAAGGCAGACAGAGCTCCAGTTGAACAAGAGTACATTTCAATGTAAAAGTTCTTTGATTAGGTTCCTCTTTCCTCATTCAGTTTACGGATTGCCTTTTGCTTTCTTAGAACTTCCTGGCAGAAACCTTCTTCATCGACAATATTATTCATGGTTGTTTCTAAGTCTCACTTTTCAAATGAATAATGACACATACTAACAACTTCTTAATACAAGATTGATAATGTCAAAGAACTAGCTCCTTTTCCAAACAAATCAATTAGCTAACAGCATAAATCCAAGTTAAAGAATTTGTTTGGAGCAAGAAAGGCTAAATTTAACAAGTAAATGCTAAAACATTGGATATGGACATCGTGCAGTAATGTTTCACGAGGCTAAAAATCTATACAATACCTCAAAAAATATCTCAAGTCATTGAGCATATTGTGTCATACCTCTGGCGAGAATTTACAGGCATGCCCTCGAATAACTTTGCATCAGCCACTTGTTCACCTTTTCCCACCAAATTCAATTCCATGCGATTGTCATAGCATGGTGAAGAATTTTGTGAAAGTTGAGGATCATGAAATGAACCGGCAATGCTAAAATCATCATTAGATTTCTCACATTTAGTTCTGAAATGTTCAAAAAAGAAAAGTTATGTTTAGCTACAGATACTAGCAAACTTAATGATGTGCTCTTATTCTTGATATTTAGCATTAAAAATACATGATAAAAGAGTAATGGTAATAACTCTCAACATTGGATGGATGACATACATGTTATAAGCCACATTCTGGGTGGCAGGTGAAGGAGGGGCAGATGGATTGTTACTGTCCTGTTGAGAGATGTATCATATTAGAGGAAAGACCCCAAATTGCAACATATCATATCGAATAAAGGAGATAACGATATACAAATTCAGTAGCATCTGAATATTGACTTGAGAAGGAGAACTGATGCTGAAACTTATTTAGCTGTTTCCCTGGAATGTCAAGCCCAGACAGCGAATTCGAACTCCCACCTAGGTCCTTGTCACCAAGGATCTCCTCATCTGGAATCTAAAAGCGAAAACAATTGAAAAAAAAGAAATAGTAAACACAATGCTCCTGAACTTGCTTTTGTTATGCTGATTAAGAAAAGATTTCCAATGTGGACAATCTAGACGGAAATTCTTCATCATAGCAAGTTTCACAATTTTCATTTGAAGAGGCCAATAAAATTGAGCTTGAGAAACTACCCATTAACCAAGAATCTCAATTTGTATACATTAAGAAACTAGCATATGGTTGAAAATACTGTGGTACATGTGCATCAGAGAATAGATTTATGTACCAAGGTAGCCTGTGCCTTCAAATCTTCAAGGTTAAAATTCCAGCTGCTAATCCCCCGTTTATATTCATTCTGCATATAGCATTGAGGCACAGTAAGATCTAATTTTCAAAGATAAAAATGAATTTTGCAATGATGTACCAAAATTAAGGTCTGCAAAAAGAATTTGAAGCGAAAATAGTAACGAAAAAAGTAAGGGAAACATGGCATGGAACAACTTCTAAAACAAGTGTCAATGCTTTAAGAAAAAATTCTTGTATTGCTATCCTGCTAGATGAAGAATAATTTCTTTTCTTTCTCTTGTAAACTTGGGAGTAGGTATTCCCAAAAAAATTAAAGATACTTGTATCGGGGTTTAATAATCAATGTTATCAAACAATCACCTCGGAGTTCAGAAATTTCCTATAAGGTGGCGATCCTAAAAAATATAGGGAGTTTAAGTTTGCAGCATTAACTTAACACAAAGGGTAAATTTCTTAGGATCTAAAAAGTCCGTCTTTCGAAACTATGTTAAAATGCATTACCTTGATCAAAAAACATTTTAAGATATTATCTGGTTAACTAAATAAAATTCCTCTAAAAACACTTCTCCCCTTGCAACCTGCTAGTACCCTGTTTGTGGCTAAGCTCTTGAAAAGATTTTCCTACATCCATTTTGTATATCAAATTTGAAAAGCAGTTGACATATGAAAAATCGACTGGGATGAACCAGTGAGTCTAGTCGTATGAATTACTTACCTCTGGAAAATACTGCCTATCCTTTCTTGTTTGTTCCATTTATTTTCCATATATAAGCAATTTTAAGAAGAAAAACATCTCATTTCCTAATGCACGCTTAGCGTAAACATGTAAGGTATTCATTATGCATAAGGCAATAAATAAAAGACATTATGTTATACAGATATCAAAATCTCAGTTTTCTCGTGAAATTGGTTATGACAGCAAACCTGTGATATTTCTTCTTTCTGCCCATCTGGTATCTTCTTTTGTGCTAGCATGTCTTCTTCTTTCCTCTACAATTAGGTTAGGAAAAACTATTATTAGCATAGAAATGCTGATACAATATTATCATCTGGATGAAGTATCATGTGGCTCTAAAGTAGGGAAACTCAGATTGAGGCACAACTAATCACCTTCAATGCCTTCATGCGATCTCCAAGTGCTGGCAAACCCTCCAACAGTGTTCTACCTATATAATCATTGGACCTTGCTTGCTTAAAGAACGGATGCTTCAGCAATTTTTTGGCTGAAGGTCGTTTTGAAGGATCTTTCACCAAGCAACTAGCAATCATTTGCTTAAAAGACTACAGAAGGAAAAAAGGAGTATAAGCAACGTGCAAATAACATTATCATTAAACAATCAATACTATTGAGTTACCTTTGAAAACTTCTTATCTCTCTCGTAATCAAGGCCAGGGGGTGCATTTTGCAATGTCATTAGTAAGACCTGATAAGTATAGAATATTGAATGCATTTTTATTTTATATTTAGGACTTCAAGAAAAGAATCACTAACAATATTCACCTTCATTGGAGGATATTTTGAGAAAGGAGCATGGCCGTGAGCAAGCTCCAATGCAGTTATGCCAAAGGACCAAATATCAGCTCTGTGATTGAAAATGGATAAAAAGAAAAAAGGATTTCCTTCAAATAGAAGTACACATTTAGGATGAAAACAGTAAATAATTAACCAGAAGCATTACTTGAAATCATAACCATGCAACTGCTCCATGACCTCCGGTGCCATCCTGGAAAAGAAATCTAAATTATGGAAAACATTAAGGTGCAATATGAGCGAAATCTTCATCAATATTTTTAACATCTTAGTTTTTAGATGTACACTTTATGCATGCACTTATTCTCAGCTTCTCGCCTGTCCACAGTAATTAGTACCAGAATAGATCAAAAGTTCGAAGGTTATCAACCATTGAATAAATCATGAAAACTTAGATAAAAATTCCAGAAGCATTCTCTTGGGTTAGAGCATACCAACAAGGAGTTCCAACAAATGTGTTCCGCATACGTTGCCTATCACCTGAATCAAATAAATAAGCAGAGACACCAAAATCTCCCAACTTTATTCCACCTCGTGAATCAATGAGAATATTTCCAGCCTGCAATAATCACACAAGTGCGTGATATCAACCTCGGCATGGTAATGGAAAGAATGTTTTTTTAAGAGACATTTGGTTGTTCACATAGGTGATTCCAACCAGGAATTAGATTTATCCTTTATCATATTTCCATGGGATCTTAAGTGGAACAGGTATGCTAAAGTTTCTTCAAAGGAATCAGTTTCCATGTTCAAATTCGAGTAACATTTACTGAAACTGTCAAACACCTGTATGTACAGATCATGTCTAGTGAAGAAAGTTTCAAATGGAAGTGCCAACACAAAATTCTTATTAATCGTCAAATAAGACTTGTAAAGTGAAACCTCATGAATTTATATGTTCTATCGTCTAATACATAAAAGAAAATCAGCCTATGCATTAGTAATGGATATACGCAAAGAAAATGGACTTACTTTAACATCACGATGGATGAAGCCATGATGATGAAGATATTCTAAACCCTTTAGAACTTCCCGTAATACTGTTGCAATGACGGTCTCTTCGAAGCCATCTGGATGAGTAGCCTTCAGTATGTGGAGACAGGAACCTCCAGCCATGTAAGGCATGATAACCCATAGGTTGTGATCACTAACAAATGAGCAATGTGATTTAAGAACATTGGGATGATCAACTAGGACCATTGTTTGTGCTTCACGCGAGATGTTATTCTGGATATGAGTTGCAAAAAAAGGAATCAGAAATTTAATTGATCCTATAATCAGCTTATCATCAACCAAAATGCCAGAGCAGTTAATTACTCGATTCTGGTATATATATATATAGTTTTAATCTCTTCATTTTCAGAAGCTACTGAGATAACCTAAGCCTCTAAGTAGGCAAAAATGTCGAATTTCATTTCTTCTTTTTTTCTTTTAAGCAACAAAACATGATAATTTTGTGGCCGTCAAAGCTAGAGATATACAGAATAGCTGGAAATATAATAGAGGAATCGTACCAAATCGGAATTATCGCGTTCGAAATCGAGGATTTTGATGGCAACAACTTCATTGAGAGAAATACATAAGGCACGATGAACCGAAGCACTGACACCTTGCCCTACCTCCTCGAAAAGCGTGTAATGCTCCGGTCCAATTGGATACTTCTTCTTGTCCATGATCTCAAAATATTACGAAGAAATATCCACACAACAAAATCAACTTCCAACTACTGAACGTCAAACAACACACAAATGCAGCTAGCTGGCGATCTACAAATCCGAATTCTACACAAATTCCTCTATCACAATCACAAAAAAAAACACAAAATTCAATGCTCATCAAAAAAGCATAACAAACAGAAACAGAGCCTTTAGAAAGAAGAAGAAGAAGAAGAAAAAAAAACTCACGGGTATCAATTTCAGATCCATGGACAGAATTAATCAAATAAATAATATACCAAAAAAGCAAAATATGGTAACAAAGCAACCAAAATTAATTAATTTTTTAAAAAGGAAAGTTTATAAATATCATATATTATAAAGTATAAGTATTATAATGGTTGAAAAAGAGTGAGAAGAAAGAAAAGTTGATGAGGAAGACGATGATTGTCTTCTCCGTTTTCTCGTGAGTGAGAGAAAGCGCGCTTAACGGATCGCCGAGAAAAACTTTTCTTTATTTTTTGTATTGCATAAATCCCGCCACTTGTCTTTTCTCCGCATAATTCAATTTTTTCTTAAACGGTACCAATGGATCTTCTAATGGTACAACTACCTTAAGCAACTAATTTACGAATCTTTCTCCTCCCGGTCGTTTGATACGAAGGATAAATAATATTTTATTTCGTAATTAATTATCGTATTAGTTTATTTTATATTTGACTGAAATAAAATTGTGAAATCATAGTATTATTTTTATCCATATTGAGTGTGAGATAATTAATTCAGGAATAATTTGTTTTTCAACCTAACAAAGTCTTTAGTACTCTCTCTGTTTGATATACAGCTAAGTGATGAACGTGTCCAAAACGATAAACGGTCCAATAGTTGGACTCTGGTGACTGTTGCATAAGCCCATGGGCCTGCTAGGATTTTGGAAAGAAAAAGTAAAAGAGATATTTCATAAATACTACCCCATATATGATCCTAATAACAAATATATTATTGAGTTTTCAAAATATAACAATTACTTTTTCCAGAAAGCAAAAAAATAATACAGAAGTTTTGAGCAAAAAATGAAAATGGGGAAGAAGATTATGACTTTCTTTTGCTGATTAAGAAATCACTTTTAAATTTTTAAAAAATAGTTATTACTGCTCAATAAAAGAAAAAAGGTACAAGTTTTTTAATAAGAATAAATAAAAAATATATTATTTCGATCTATTCACACGCTTAATATTTGTGAGATTCATATTTTTTGTCACATCCACAATTTATGTTTAATAGGTACACATTTTGTATATTTTAGCCTTTTAGGTATTCAATAAATACTAGTCTTGGTTGAGGTGTCTAAGTGAATTATGCAAATAACTTTAAGGGGTCATCGATGACTTAAACCTTAAAAAAAAAAATTACAAAAATATATGATCTAATAAAAATATTCGCATTACACCCACATAACCCATTTTTTTTCACAACAATGCTTATACAATATTATAATTTATACATATATAAACTTGTATAATAGTGTATAAAATGTCTTTATACTCACTTATATTCGTATATACCTTATACATAATTATACAATATTGTGTGTGTGTGTATCCAATTTGATATTATTTGGAGTTGCTCTCAACAATTTTCAAGAAAAAAATGAATTGATGAATTTCTACCAAACATGTTAAGATGATTATTAGAATTTGTAGTCAAATCATAATAAATTGATAGAATTTAAATCAAAAAGCTGAAAAAAAATCTAGCAATTTCTCAGGATTTGTCCATTGACAAATCACGAAAATGCGTTGCTAAGACAAGTCTCGATCAATATCGCATAAAAAAATCTAAGTTTTCTAAGAGTGTGGTTTCAATTTCTGACGTAGAAACTATTTTTTTCAAAATATTTTTAATAAGGTCAAAATTTAAAGAAAAAGTTACGGATATATACTGTTCAGCCAATTAATTTACCAACATGGTCAAAATACATTTTGTGTATATGTCTCTATATTTAGTATAAATTAAGTATATACAATCTATACACATAATTTTAAAATTTAAATGGTGAAACCATTAAGGAGTTCAAATCTGAAATGGGCATGTCTATTGCTTAGGTAGCCAGCTAGTAATTAAATTCACCTCTCCCTACTATATCCAATTTTGGGAATTCCTATAATTATATGCTGCAAAACGTTTATAAATTATAATAATTCATTGCAAAGGACCTAATTTAACTTAAGGGGATAAGTAAATAGACTTCGCGCCGCAATAATTAGGAGAATGAATTTAAGGAGATTTGATTTTGCAGTTCTTTATAAATTTTATTTTAGTTATATATTCTCTCTTCTTTTTTTTTCCACAAGAGATCAATACGAAATAATATAACAGATCGGTAAATAATATACATGAGAAGATATCATTATATTGTCATTTTTTTTCTTATATTCAAATGGTAAATATGATTGGAAAAAATATGTAGCATAATTCAAGTTCAACGAGTTTTCTCTATAAGAAGAAAAACATGTTACTACCTCAGTCCAACAGTACTTGTCCACTATACTAAAAATAGATGTCCAACAATATTTGTACACTTTATGAAATTCATGGATAATTTTACACTTAGTTCCTAATTTACCCTTATCATTAATTATAGTCATTTTCCTATTACATTTTCCAAGACATTGTATTTATTATATTAAAGGGTGATATAGTAAAATTATTTTTCTATTTATAGTTTCTTAAGGGGTGTGCCAAGTTAAAAGTGAACAACTATTATTGGACGGAGGAGTATATTAATATTGATTTAGAGATGAGAAAAGCCATCTAATGAAATTACTAAATGCTCCAACATTTATATGAATTTAATTAATGACAATAAAGAGAAAGAAACAAAGACAATAAACAGGGTTTTTATATATATATATATATTTTTCCCTATGTCTCAATTTATGTGACACTTTCATTTTTTGAGAGTCAAACAGTTTAAGTTTGATCGGAAATTTGCGCATAGAATTTTCAATTTTTTAAATGAAATTTATATATTTGTAAACTACGTAAAAAGTATTATAAGTCACAATAATTGATAATTCAAAATGTTTGAAAAATTTATAAAAAACTTACGATCAAAGATAGACTTGTTTGAATCTCGAAATTTGAAAAGTACCACGTAGAAACGGAGGGAGTACTAATTTGTCAAAAGGTCATCTCATTAACCACCCATTCAATATACTAATTTGTCAAAAGGTCATCTCATTAACCACCCATTCAATAATAATCACTTGAGCTCAAAAGTCAAATTTCTAATGAAGAGAATTAAATGGCTATTGAATAAAAGTATCAATATTATGCTGTACCTTTTAAATAACAAAAATATTTTGCAACTTGAAGATTAGAAGAAACAAAATAAAGGAGGGCACAAGTGCTGGACCAGTGGGGAACTGCCAAGTGTTACTCCATTATTTAAGGGAAAGTCCGATAGATTAAAGAAGTTTTGTGTAGCTTTCAAATAATAGTACGTGTGATTCATGGACCACTAAGAAATTAATTATATATCGTGGAATTATTGAGATCATTCGAAATTTGAGTCTAAAAATATATTTATTTTAGTTATGAGCCTTTTTATTAATTTTCTTATGTTAAACTTATTCGTTATAAGTTCAGATTAATTTAGTCAGTAAATTTTAGATATCGAATACTTCAATGATAAAATTTGACATACGATACCCATGAATAATATATCCACCATGTCCCTATTGCTTTCTCCTACATGTTTCAATTATGAAACATCATCCTACAAAAGTAGCATCCAACTTTTGTGAGGCTGTTAGGTAAGAAAATGCAGTTAGGCTTATGGTCCCCTCTCCAAGTTTTTGGTTCTTACGTTCGGACAGAGCCAGATAAGGTTGAGGGGTTCAGATTTAACTATTTATATATGGTTAAAATTATTCTTTATGTATATAAATAGATGTTGAACCACATTCAACCTCTTTCATGTGTTTGAATTTTCATATTTTGAACGTGAAAATCTTGGCTTCGTTACGGCTTACCTCTACACCAAATAAATTTTAAAAAAAGTGTCTTTCACTTCATTCCTACAGCTGTTTAATTAACATAATATGCTTTATTAGTCCACATAAATGTTGTTTAGATAATTTTAAACAATCCACCTCCCAACTGCAATCCCCCCCACCTGTTTCCTAACTACTATTTTTGCTCTCTTATTAATTTTTTCATATGTTGTGGCATATGCCCTATGGCTCTTTTCTATGTTTGTTCCAACTAAGTGTTCACAAATTTCAATCATCCTTGTGTGCCAATTAATTGCATAAAACAAATTAAGGAGCTTCTTTTTGTATATTGCAATAATTAAGGATAATATAATAAAATTATCATTTTATTTTTTGCTTCTTAAAGGGTGTGTCAAGCCCAATGGCTTAGCCACATATAACTCAGAGAGATCAGTCGGACACCCTTTGTAAAAAAATTATAATATATATATAGAGAGAGAAAATTATTATACAAAGTATATAGGTTACAAATTATTTTTCATCCATATATATTAAATCTTGAACATCTTTAACTAAACTGGCTTCGTCGCTGACCAAGTTAAAAATGAACAATTAAACATGGATGGAAGGAGATAACTAATTACTTTTTTGGATAAGAATGTTAAAATTGATAATAAGCACATGATGAATTCGGTAAAAGAAAGGTTGATGAATTATTAAAAGAAGAAAAAACTTAAATACACAACTTATATATCATATTCTCAAAAATTTCCTACCATTTAAAAAAATTTCTACTCTCTCCTATCGGTCGGATGCATCACTATACGTGATGTATCAGGACTTAATACATCACTTTACGCTATATATTGGGACGTAATACATCACTTTATGCGATGTATCGGTCAATACATCACTGCACACAATGTATCAGAACGTAATACATAATTTTACTCGATGTATCGATTAGATACATCACTATACGCGATGTATCAAGACGTACGTGATAACATTGAGTGATGTATCCGAAACATAGACGCAATGTATTGGAATGCTGAGCGATGTATCCAAAACTGAAATGCGATGTATCGAGACATTTTAAAATGTATTCAGATTCCACCAAATTTAAGAAATTTTTGTAATTCGAAAAAGAGCATGGATATGATGTAATTAGCTCTTATCACTATGAAATTTGTGTAAAATTTTCTTCTCTAAAAGTATCTTCATAAGAAAAGATGAACAACAAATACTAAATGGAGGGGAAGTAGACGAGAGAGAATTGTTTGGATGGTAAGCACCCCTCACTTTCAACCAAAGATTGTTCCAGTCCAAAAACTGTGAGTTCGAGTCAGCAAAGGAGCAGAAAGCCGCCGGTTTGACCTTAGGGGGTATTTGGCTGGTTATAGAGTTTCGGGGTTATATATATATATATATATATATATATATCAATATAGATGGAATAATATTATACATGAATTCTCTGAAGTTGGAAATTCTTAAAAATAAAAACAAAAGGAAGTACTAGTAGATAACAAAAGGCTGCAGGATTTTCCTCCTTCAGTTTTTTTGTCTTCATTCCCAAAATTAGTCTTTCTTTATAGTACAGTGAATCAGTTGGGATACTGTTATATTCTTTTAAAGTGATTAATTATAAAATGGAGAAACAGAATGAGGGAGTTGAAGTAGTTGAAAATGGAAATGATACTTTGTTGAGAAAAACAGATGCAGCTTTATTTGCCTGGCCATGGAAGAACTTGGGAAATTACAAGGCATGGCCTTTATATTAACTACTTATATATATATATATATATATATATATATATATATATATATATATGTATGTTCATCAATCTTGATTTGTATTGAATTTATGATTTTCATATGTATCGTGCAGTATTTGTTGTATGGACCATTTCTTGCGAAATTCATACATTCTATGTATTGGAAAGAGAGCATGGAGGATATTTGGTGTTTGCATATTCTTATATTGTGTGCTCTGAGAGGCCTTGTTCATCAGCTATGGAGCACTTATAGTAATATGTTGTAGCTAAATCGCACGCGAAGGGTGTCTCAACAAGGGATAGATTATGAGCAAATTGATCATGAATGGGATTGGTATGTATGAATTCTTGATATTCACACTTTATATATGTGTATTTCAAAAGGGGACTAATGTTTGTGATTGAATTTCAACAGGGATAACTTCCTTATCCTTCAAGCTATTGTGGGATCATTCGTCTACTTGAACTTCCCCTCACTGGCTAATCTTCCTCTTTGGGATGTAAGAGGGCTTATTTCTTGTCTCATACTTCATATTGGTATCTCAGAGCCACTGTTCTATTGGATGCACAGATTATTGCATTCCTCTCATCTGTTTCCGCTATACCACTGGCATCACCACGAGTCTAAAATCACACACCCCTTTACTGGTAAAGTAACTACTCCCTCTGTCCCAATTTATGTGTCATACTAAAAGGTTCGTGCACAGTCAAATACTATCACATAAAATGGGACGGAGGGACATCTTTTAGCAGTCTTATCTGATGCTGGTAGCTTGCTGGAGAATTTGGCTAACCTTTTCCTTTTTTTTGTTGTTGTTGTGCAGCTGGGCATGCAACATTTCTGGAACATCTTTTGCTCTGTGTGGTTGTAGGAATTCCAACCTTAGGCACTGCATTTATTGGTTACGGTTCAATAAGCGTTATGTACAGTTATATTCTGGCATTTGATTTCTTGAGATGTTTGGGACACAGCAATGTTGAAATCATTCCTCATAGTCTCTACCAGCGTGTGCCACTACTTAGATATGTTATTTACTGCCCGACGTGAGTTCCATTTAACTGACTTTGTTTGATGCAACATCTAATATCTGTTATCTTCAGCATCTAGATAAAGAAATCACATCTTATTCTGTTTCTTTTCAAATGAACTTTTCTTCACAATCATGTTTGACAAGTTACAATGTAGTTTCACTTTCTTGTTGTGCTTCCTTTTGACTATTAAATCCGGTAATTTAAAGCATGTCCTGTTCTTGCAGATACCACAGTCTACACCATCAGGAAATGAAGACAAATTTCTGTCTCTTCATGCCTCTATATGATATGTTGGGAAATACTTTAAATACCGCTTCGTGGAGCCTTCACAAAGAAATAAGGTCAAGGACAAGTGAGTTTGAGTTTACTCTTCCTACCTCCTTGGGGGAGGGGGTCTATTATTATCTTCTTCAAAATAATAATCCTTTTTCCAAGTCTTCTTTGCTTTTTTGCATTCTCTGGCTTTAGTTTGCCATTATATCTATATTTTCTGAAGGTACAGATGAAAGAGCACCAGATTTTGTGTTTCTTGCACATATTGTTGATATTATGTCATCAATGCATGCCCCGTTTTTGTTCCGGTCATTCAGCTCAGTGCCTTTCTCCACAAGGCTCTTCTTGTTACCGATGTGGCCTTTTGCCTTTGTGGTGGTACTTACTATGTGGCTGAAGACTAAGACTTTTTTGTTCAGTTTTTACAACATAAGAGGAAGACTCAACCAAACTTGGATTGTGCCCAGGGCTGGTTTTCAGGTAATATGGGGGTTTCTCCTAGCTACTGTTTAATTTCTAGTGTTCTATCAGATTTTGAAATTCTATAGAAGAGCATCAAGGTCCTGCAATCTTGAAATAATTTGTTCATGATTTAAGGATCGAAAATAATTTACTCATACTCTCAATGTTCCCAGTACATCTCTAAATGATTTTTACTCTTCTCTACAACTCTTCACACAAAAAATAGCTAGTACAACTAAATCTCCAAGCTGTTTGATTCTGAACCAATCGTTTCCATCTGTTTCTGGTGTCTAAAACATATATCGTGTTGCAGTATTTCTTGCCCTTTGCTGCAGAAGGCATAAATAAGCTCATTGAAGAAGCTATTCTTCGGGCTGATAGAATTGGTGTCAAGGTCATCAGCCTTGCTGCATTAAATAAGGTCAGTCTCATTTTCTTTCCCTGTTTCTAATTTTCTATTGATTCTTTAATGTTTAATGATTTCAGTACAACAAACATTGTATTATGTGTTTGTTGCTAGAATATAAGCCTTTTCGCTAGTGGTTTTAGACTGGAAAAACTTTCAAAATTAAGGAATGGGATATAGTCTGTTCAGAACTGGAACAGCTTATAACTACACTTGTTAGTAGATCATCCATTGCTTGGATCTTCCCATGTCTTTTTCATACTTGAGGGAGCAATTCATGGTTTCGATATACAGTTATTGTTCATGTTGTTTATGAAAGAAACTTACTGCAGAATGAAAGTTTAAATGGTGGTGGAACACTCTTTGTCAACAAGCATCCGAATCTCAGAGTCCGAGTAGTCCATGGAAACACCTTGACAGCTGCAGTGATCTTGAATGAGATTCCTCGAGATGTAAATGAGGTCTTCTTAACAGGTGCTACTTCTAAGCTTGGAAGGGCCATTGCACTCTACCTTGCTTGTCGAAGAGTCAGAGTTCTGGTAAGATTACTCTTTCTGAAGTAAATGCATGGCATATAAGAGTGTGTGTTTGTATCTTCTACTAATTGTTATTAAGAGGAATAAGCCCCTTCTTCCTTTTAGCTATCTCTTCTATAATTAGCTTTATAATCCTCCATTCTAATAAGGGTACTTTTCTAATGCAGATGCTCACTAAGTCCACTGAGAGATTCATGAAAATTCAAAGAGAAGCTCCTGTTGAGTGCCAGAAGTATCTGGTTCAAGTGACAAATTGCAAAGAAGCTACACAGTGTAAGGTAATGTTTCAAGTATATATTCCATAAAGTGAAAGTTATGAAACCAATACAAGTGGATAACTGAGGTCTTTCAGTTCAGCAAAGAGTTTGCACTATCTTCTAGTTAATTTTGTGGTGTTTTTCAAATGACAGACTTGGATTATTGGTAAATGGTCTACCCCTAGAGAGCAGAGCTGGGCTCCATCAGGAACTCACTTTTATCAGTTTGTCGTTCCTCCTATCATTCCCTTTCGCAGAGACTGTACCTATGGCAAGTTAGCAGCAATGAGACTTCCAAAAGATGTCACTAGTTTAGGAACTTGTGAGGTATGACTCAAATCATATGACATCCCTTTTTTTGTTGCATATTCTTGATCACGGTTCAAGCTGTCCAAACTGCCTCTTGCAGAAATGTAAGATAAACTGCATGCAGTTAGGCCTTTAACTTTCTGCTCTATGCTGCCCTTTTATGTTTAGAAAACAATAGAAACAGTAAGACAAGATAATATTTAACATTTCAGGGTGTGAAATCCAAACTTCGGCTGATGGTGTTGTGTTGGTGAAAACCAAATTTCATGTTTTGTATGAATTCTCACTGTGCTTCTGTATTGCACCAGTATACAATGGGAAGAGGCATAGTTCATGCTTGTCACGCGGGTGGGCTAGTTCATCTTCTTGAAGGTTGGACACACCATGAGGTTGGAGCTATCGATGTTGATCAGATTGATGTTGTGTGGGAGGCTGCATTAAAGCATGGTTTGAAACCTTTGTATAATTCATCATAGTGATACCATTCGTCTCTTATTCTTCAAAAAACACCTTCATTACCTAAGAGGTTTGGAGTTGTAGCAAAGTCCACATAGAAAGTCTTCCAAAGATTGTTTCACAACTCAGTACTTCATTACATGTAGAATCTATTTGTAATCAAACAAAGTGAAAGCCTAATAAAGGAAATAAGCTGTATATCATTGTACTTCCCGCAAAAATGTATTGTTAATGTAAGTGGTACATATTTCTCTGTGAATATAGGTATGTTTTTGTCTAATGTATCGAGCTTTGCTAAACGAAGATATCAGACAAATAATCTTGCTGTTAGGTATTGATGCACAGCCAAGACAGGCACTACTTGCTTGAACTACATAGCTGTATATGTTGCACATTTACTGTAGACACATCTTTAAACAGGGGAGAGTTTCACTTACTTGGCCCATTGATACTCAATCTGCACAAATTCAACCAAGGGTGTTTGACAGTTAGACTGTTCATATTAAGCTGCTTCTTCTGGTCTTGGATGATAATACAGCCATGTATCAAAACGATAAATTCATATTAGTAAATCTAAAGATATGATATGGACATGTTACATAATCAATCCATAGCAAGATTTGAGTTAAAGAAAAGGATAACGAAACATGTTCACCAAGATGATATTGATGATTGGAAGTGTTCTTTCTGCAGGGCATTCGAGAAGCCCCTTTAGTATATCAAACTTTGCTAAGAAGATATCACAAAGTCTTATTGTTTAGGATAGATCAGCAACAAAGACATGTAGCATTGTTTGCCGGACCTATACATTGTACAAATATCTTAAGCACTTCTTTTGAAAAAGGAAAGTCTCAACTGCTTGGCCAGTTGCTACTCAATCTGCACAACCATCATTGTGGTGACACAAGAGTATATTTATGATAAATATCAAATATATTACACATCTGGAATTGGTTTCCTGAACTTCACCATCTATCCAAACATCAAAAACACAACACATACAGAAAAGAGGGGTCGGCGAGAAGTTTCTAGGAGCTGAGTTCAAGAAATCTTTGTGCCATGGGATGTTTAGATTCAAAGAGTTGATCAGGCTTTAAAATTTCTACAATCTCTCCATTGACAAGCAGGCACACTATGTCAGCTATTCTCTTTATTTGTTTGATGCTATGTGAAACCATCACAATGGTCATATTCTGCTCCCTCTTCAGTTTTACAAGAACATCCTCAATATTCTGAGTTGATATTGGATCCAGTGCACTTGTTGGCTCATCCAGCAGCAGAACCTTACAGAAGATTGGAACATAAGGTCAGATTCCTATTTCAAAATTTAGCGTCAATCGAGTGAAGTTTCTTTCGCCAAAACTAGATAAATCTTTGGTACATCTCAAATTACCTCTGGTTCGTTGGCCAAGGTCCTAGCAAGTGCAACTCTCTGTGCTTGACCAACAGAGAGTTCCCCACCAGACTTGTTGAAGAAAGATGAGTCCAGGTCAGCTAGAGTCAGCAACTTGTATAACTCATTGTCACTTAGTTTTTTTCCTTTTAACTGTGGCCCATATCGTACATTATCTGCAACAGTACCTGAACAATTTTCCACAAAAATAACTTATTCAAGCATCAGTCACTACAACTTGAAAAAATGAAATGTATGTTGAAAAAAGACTTCTTTTTAATGACAGAGAAATCCACGACACTCGGTGGCTAATGGCCTGCTCCCTACCCTTCTTCTCTGAAATACTGAGTTTGTCCATTGCAGAAGTTCGAACCTATGGCATGTGCCTAACCCCCAAAAGGCGGATCCCGAAATTTGAGTCTTTAGGTTCTAGATTCTAGAAAAGACAGTATACTAAGTCGGATAAACTATTTATACATATTAAGTAGATTTCTTAACACAAATACAAGATTCTGCCAAACAGTAGCTAGAACTCTAATTCCGCCCCAACTGACCCCTACATTGGGGGTTGAGCTTTTACCACTAAACGAAAACCTTGTGGCACGAAGAACTTAATTATTCAAGTGGAAGCCAAAAACATGCCAGTCCATTAGATTAAGCATCACAAGGCAACAAACAACAACATACCCAATGTAATTCCACAAAGTGGGGTCTGAGGGATTATAGGGTGTATGCATTACCTTACAAGGCTGTTTTTGATAACACCCTCTGCTCAAGGACATAAAGTTCTAACATCAAACATCTGATGGACAAAATACCTACACAAAAACATGAATCTGTCTATAATAGTGTTATACCTTCAAAGAGAACAGGAATCTGAAACAGCATGCCAATCTTCCGGCGGAGGGCGAGCACATCCAGATCACATATATCATGACCATCCAAAAACACAGAGTTGGAAGATGGTTCCCACAATCGATTAAGTGATCTCAAAAAGGTTGATTTTCCACTACCACTTGGGCCTATAACACCCATGATTACACCTTTAGGTATGTCAACGTTCACATTGTTCAATATAGAAACACCCTTTTCAGACACCTTTGTAAGACCCCTAACCTGAATCTTGATTTCTGGATTCTCTTCAAATCCATTTTCATTCCCGTTCGACCCCAAAAGATGCTCTCTTGCTCCTATAAATTAAACCAACCAAAAACAAATTTCAAGAAAAATGCTTTCTTAATTCTATAATAAAACAAACCACAAACAAATTTCAAGAATCCCTTTTGTGATTTCAAGAAAAATGCTTTCTTGCTCCTATAATCAAATCAACCCCAAACAAATTTCAAGAATTGCTTTAGTAATTTCAAGAAAGATGCTTTCTTGCTCCTATAAATAAATCAATATCCAACAAATTTCAAGAGTTGCTTTTGTAATTTCAAGAAACATGTTTTTGTACAAACCTGGTAAAATTTCCATAGTATGAAATGTCTAGCCAACTCCTTCCTTAGCCAGCAGCAGACAGAGTAGAGGGACAAAAACAAAAGGAGCTATGTTGTAATGAAGAATTATATGGAGGAAAGAATCAACCTTCCCCACTTCCCAACAAGCACTAGAACAAATTCTTGACACCCGTAACTTTCATAAATAATTGTGATTTTTGTCAGAGAGTGCACAATCTCCTTCTAAATCTCAAAATAAAGAATGTTTTTTTAAGCTAGTAATGTAATGTCATTTGTAAAGCCTGGGGATATGACTTATCTGAGGGAGGAAAAGACTGTTTCTGCAATTTGTTGTCACTTTTAAAAAGTATTAACAACTTGGCCATTAGTTATATTATAGTTTATTTATATAGTTTAAGATTCCAAAATCATGATGATGCAGAAGTGAATGTTGCTAATAAACAAATTTTGAGAGATGGAGTAAGTCATAGTAGAAAGAGTTCAAAGTACAAGAGAGGAGTTAAAATAAAATGTGTAATAGAAGAGAAAGTAGTTAATGCCCGAGTGATTTGTTCCAACTCCTTTTATAGTGATTGGACCAGTCTAACTACCTATTTCCTCTTTTTATCCCATGTTCGGTATCCGCATCGGAGATCGACTATTTCAAATTCGCGTCATATAAGGCTAGTAACTATTCTCTCTATTCAACTTACGTCATACACTTTTCTTTTTAATTCATTCCAATTTTATTGTTATTTTTTTTATAATTAAAAATAATTTAACTTTAAAATCTCTTTTTACCTTTAATAAAATAATTCATAGCCATATAAATGTCTAAAATTTGATTTAGACCACAAATTTTAAAGTTTTCCCCTTTTCCTTTTTTTAAAACAATAATAATAATGATAAATCAGATGGTGCCACATAAATTAAAATGAAGAGAATAATTAAAATGGAGGAAATGATTGAGAAGTTGACGGCACACACATGCCCGGTTTTAACGTGACTTGTTAAGTTGTGCTCAGAGTCCATAGATTTTAACAAAATTTTAAATTTTATATAATTAAAGTTCAACTATTTTTATCTGAATTTCTATCCTATGAAATTACAAACATTTTGTTTGAAGTTAAAGCTTTATCAATACTAATTTCAAACACAGTTGGAGCCGTGTATATTTGGGCTTATTTGGACTGGACATGCTACAAGGAAGTTGGTGGGTTTGGTCCAAGCAGATTTTGGCCACTTCTGTTTTCATTAACATAAAGTTGATAATTCGATATTAATGTAAAAACTTTTAGGGGCATCTTATTTGAACATTGCTATTTATTTTGTATTTATTTATTAGTGTTTAATTATTTATTTTTATATGTCTATTCGTTTCAGAATAGTCTCACTGTTGAGTTTTTAAGTTTTATATAGTTGGAAGTTTAAATAAAATAGTTAAATTTCATTTGTATGTACATAAACTTCAATTATATGAAACTTCACATTTTGACAAAATGTGTGAAGTTTGATTTTATCAGATTTAACTTCAAATAGCGCATGTATGAAGTTATTATAAAAGGAGATAAGTTATATATCCCACCATATAATGGATAAGGGAAAGTGGAATTAGGGAGGGATTACAAGGTGGGAATCAAACCCTCACCAATAAGGTGAAAGTTCAGATAGTCAGCTAGTTGGACTACTACAGATTCTCCATTTTACACTAGGTATTAACTTTCTGTAACCTTTATTTTTTAATCAGAGACTGACGAAGATTCCATTCTATTTCAAAAGCTCGTAGCATGGGTCAAGTAAACCCAATTGGATGCTTCATTTCCACAAATGTGAAACCAACCTTGTTATGTTTAGCAAAATTCTTTTTAACACTAGGTATTAACTTTCTCCATTTTACACTAGGTATTAACTTTCTGTAACCTTTATTTTTTAATCAGAGACTGACGAAGATTCCATTCTATTTCAAAAGCTCGTAGCATGGGTCTCAAGTAAACCCAATTGGATGCTTCATTTCCACAAATGTGAAACCAACCTTGTTATGTTTAACAAAATTCTTTTTAACTTCGTCATATCTGTAGCTTTTACACAAATATTTAGTTGCACATATTTATGAATTGGAATAGATTTCAAGTCTATAATACATGTTTGAAGAAAATATTTGACGAAAAATTAGTTGAATCAGAGAACCTTGTGGAGCAAACAAAAATCTCAATATGGCATTGCATGCACGAATAAATAAACTTTGCACAAACAATTTACGTAAAACATTTCATATTTTATTTCAATTAATTTATGATGTACTGAATCGTTACTAGGGGCAAATCTAGAAGGGAGTGAGAATGTTCGCCCGAAGTCCCTTGATAAAAATTATATCGTATATATACAAGGTAGTTTTTTTCAATATTTATATACATATACAAATTCTGATTTCCTTGAACAAAAAGCAAAATGTTAGCTCTACGATTCAGAACATTCAAAATACACACCGACATCTATCGTCTGATGCTTATTATTCACATATTTATAATTTTTTTCGAACCCCCTAAATAAAAATTATGAATAGTACTCTCGATACACAAAAGAGACAAGGAAAGGTAGAGAAAGATATCATTTTAGAAGAATCCATAAATACATTTTAGTACTAGGTGCTCAAGGAGGGGAAGTTGGCATATACAACAAACAACCAAGAATCATGTTTCTCTTCCAACTTAGAATGCCAAATTGACTTTTCCTTATTTATCAAACTATCTGCTCTCTGTTATTCATAAAATTCTGTTCCATTTTCCCCTTTTATACAACATTTCGTCATTCATATCAACTTTACATCATCATCATCCTCTTCAAAAACCTAGGAAAAACAATGGTACAATGATCATCACTAACATACACTAATGAAAACAACTTTGTAAAATTCATTTCCCCCCAAAAAAAACATTCTTTACAACTTAACATTTGCAAAAAATAAAAAAAAGTTCTCTTTTTTTATTTTTCCCATGACATAATATAAGCAAAATTCATCAAAACATATCATTAAAAAACAAGAATACCCACGCGCACGCCTATGTGTGAAAGCTCAAACGCTTCTTGAACCCTTAATTACCGGTCGCGTGAGAGTTTACGAGGAAGAGAGAGCGTGAGGACGTGAAACACTAAGGGCGTGTTTGGTATGGAGGAAGAAGGAAAAAATAGAAGTAGAAAATTTACAGAAAAAGAATTTGCTATTTCTGATCAGACACAAAAACGAAAAAAGAGTCTCGATTTACAGAGAGAGAGAGAGAGGGGGAAGGGGGAGAGATCAGAGAGTGTGTGTAGAAGGTGGGTCTTCGTCTTTTTTCTGATTTAGAACAGTGATTTTTGGGGAAGAGAAAGATAGCTGCGGAGAAGAATTGAAATGCGAAGCAATTTGAATGGAAGAAGAAGCTTTATGGGTTCGTATATGAACAAGTAAGAGTTGAAAAAACATTTGGGTTTTCTCTCTACTTTCTGAATCTGAATTTTGAATTGAGTTTGGTGTCGTTGGGTTCTGTATATTTTTCTAATTTCACTCTTCTTTCGAGCTTAAAAATCTCTTCTTTAATCCCAATTTCGTGTCGGGATATATTTGAACTTGAAGTGGGTAGCTTAAAGCTTTACTTTTTTGGCAACGGGTGGCATTTTATGTCTGTTTTAGGTTTTGCCCTGTAATTTTGCAAGGCAAATTGAACTTATTGAATTGGGGATTGGGGATTGAGGGTTTTCTTGAGCTGCGATTTTGATTGGTTTAAACGTTGGACTGAGAAAGAATTTGAAAATTTTCGAGTTTTGGAGGGAGAGTTAGTCGAGAATTATGGATCTCTAGCTGGGGTGTTAACCCCTCCAATAGTTATACTGTTGCAAGTTGGAATTTTGGATATGGGTTTTGATTCAGCATTGCTTGAATTGCTGTTGGAAGAGTACAATCTTGTTTCCACTATGGGTTTTTGGAATTGGGGAAAACCCTAATTTAGTGGGGGATTTGGATTACTGACTTCTTGTGTTACTTGAAAATAGTGGAAACTTTGTAATCTTTGCTTGTTGTGTATAGACTTTATGTGTTGACAGAGATGCAGCCGCCACATCAGCATTCGCGAATCAATCTTGCTGAACTGAAAGCTCAGATAGTGAGGAAACTTGGACCTGAGAGGTCTAAACAGTACTTTTATTACTTAAATAGGTTATTGAGTTTGAAAATAAGCAAGGTTGAGTTCAATAAGCTTTGTCTTAGGATATTGGGTAGAGAGAATATTACATTGCATAATCAGTTCATTCGTTCCATTTTGAGAAATGCTTGCAGCGCAAAAGTTCCACCGCCAACTC
>JAJOOR010003970.1:0-37464 GCA_036250505.1 Solanum acaule | reverse complement strand
CTTCTTGTCCTAAACATAAAAACAGCACAACCAGAGTTTGTTGAATTAAAGAACCAATCATGAACATCCCACATAAGATCCACAAACAAACCATCCAAGAAAATACTTTGATTTCCCCTAAAATTCCATTGTAACCTCTTTACTCTAATCACCATCTTCTTATCAATACAAATTGATAAAACAGGATAATTATGTTGTTGATGAATATTTTTTCCTTCATTTTCACCCCTACAACTTATCAAAATATCATGTTTTGACCCATTCTCACAAAATTGTGCCTTTGTTGAATAAATTGTGTTGCCTGAAAAATGTTCTTGTCTTGACACTAAACCAAATTTTGCCATTGAATTGCAATAATTCTTGATTTTTTTTTCTTCAATGTCACCAAGATTTAGTACAATTTCAGAATCAAATGTAACAACAACATAGTACTTATCAATTGGTTCTGGACCAGACATGTTGTTGTACCTAGCATCACATAAATCCCAAAAAACTTCAACTTTTTTATGATGATCATCATCAAATTCAATTGATTTCCTCCCCTTTTTCTTCTTGAAAATCGCGCTAATTTTGAAGGAATTTGAAGGATTATCACCAAATTGTATGTACAAAGTTTGTGACACATTTGTTTTGGACCATGAAACTATGATCAACAAGTGTTTTTTATTGGACAAAATAACATTGTACAAACATGTAACATTGTTTTGTGTTGAAGGAGTAGTTGAAGAATTTTGAGGGAAACAAGAAGTGTTTGAATAATTAGAACAAGAAGTAGTTTGTATTGCATTTTCACTAAAACAAGAAGCAAAATCTCTCATTTTCTTGAAAAAAATATTGGGAACTAAGAGGAAAATGAAGAGAGTGTTTTTGCTTTTATTTTTTGAAATTATTCTAAATGGGAAGTTTCAGAGGAAAATGAAGTATAAATTCACTTCTCTGACAAGCACATGTAAAGTATTAAATACAATTTGTTTTTGTTTTTTGTTTTTTTGTTTTATTATTTTTGTTGTTTTTTTTATTCTCTCTTTCTTGCACACTTGAAACTTATGAGAAGGAAGAATGTCAAGAAGTTTATATTTCTATAATTTAAGGCATGATATTATTTTTTATTCCTCGGTTATTGATAAATTTTAATTTCTTCTTTATTTTTAATTCTTTAGGTAGAAAATTGTGTTATATTTAGATTTTTAAAAAAAATATAAACAACAATGACTTGCATATCGAGTATCTCATAAGTAGAGTTTTGAAAGGTTAGTGTGTACTCAATTTTACCTCTATTTGGTAAAGATGGAGAGTTTGTTTCCGATAGACTTTCGGCTAAAGTAAAGCATAATAATAATAATAAGTATGGACAGAAAGTTATAGTAGTGAAACAGTCATGTTGACCATAATGGAGAACGGAACAACAACAATAAACCATAACACATGATAATTGAAAGTAGAGAAAATAACAAGTACTAATTCAAGAAGTTTGCAAATATTCACAAGCAGAAAAAATGATTAAAAAAAATGCAAGTAATTTATAGCTAAATATGTTTAATCATATATAATAAAATCAAAATTTATCGATAATTGAGGGATGAAAAATGTTGTTAGCCCTTAATTTATTATTTGTCTGCCAGTTCATCTGAGATACTACTATCAATTAAAAAATGAATTTAAAAAAATTGTGATTATTTTTTATAGTATATGGGATTTAATAACTATATACTATATTCAAGTACATTGCTAATGAAAGTTGACCAAGTAGAATTATTTATATTTAAATTTGGTATAAATTGCATATAAGTTTCTATTTTATTCAGTTTCTTGTAACCTTGGAATTGATGATTGATAAGACAATTAATTAAGATATAATAATTCATATACATTTAATTCTAAGTTTCTAAGAAGTTATCTGTCTAGGAATATATAGAATATAATTTAAATTTATCTTCTATTTTTTATATTGTAAATATAAAGAAGTATAGATAATCCCACACTCTATTAAGCAAAAAAAAATTGTGATTCAAAACTCATTAACTTAATTGAAATTAATTTCTACTTAATATTTAGCTACAAAATATTTCTTAATAATGACTTATAATTACCTTATACTTAACTTTTTTTTTTAAAAAAAAAAAAAACAGATCACGTAGAATTTGAACTCTTCTACTTTATCTCTCAAGAGTCGTTAGATAGAGACGTAGAGTTATAAAAAGACTTTTGAATAGGGTGAATTAAAATGTTAAAACGAGTTATATTGATATTATTTCTTATTCATTGTTTGATTTAATGCATTCAATGACAGTTCTATCTTTAACCAAGTTTATTCATGTATTAATAATTCTCATATTACTAATATTATGATTTGTTATATCATAAGCTAAGAATCCTATCAAACACGTAATTAAACCGTAACATTATTAATACATATATTATTTTTTCTGATACGTCTTACCAAACGACCCCTCGGAAAAAAAAAAGTGAATGGGTGGACTAAAAAGAATTAAAAGGATATAGTGGAAATGGTCCTACAAAATTAAAACCAAACTACTATCGACCCACCAACTTCTATCCCTAAAATAGTTACTACTAAAAAATGAATTGATTATAACACTTTTGGTCCCTTTTAAATATTTTTTAAAAATTTCTACATTTGCAATTATTACTATTTTTGTTCCATTATTAATATGTTAAAATTGATATACTGAGCATTTAATAGCAATAGCCAATAAGCAATTTTTGTTTTATGTTGGTATGGATAAATTTATTGTAGGTAGAAGAAAGAAACATTAAATTCTTTTGTAACCCCCATGAATCTATTAAATTTTAGATGAATAAAGTCCTTTCATATCACTCTAGTGTCCAACCCCTCATACCACCACCACCACCCCTCAACAAATCTCCTAGGATTTCATAATGTTAAAAAAGTGTCTTGTTTATATTTACGTTATCAAAGTGGCTCGAGCTTATCCTCGTAGATTAATGATAACAACAGAGGTAGCGAGACATTTTTTAAATAAAAGATAAAATTATTCACATTGTTTAGGGTCAAATTCGACCTTTCACTAAAATAATATAATTGAAAGAGGGCAAAAAGATATTAAAATGTTAATTTTGCACAATAAAAGTAATAATATTAGAAAGAAAAAAAAACTTAGAACATCAAGGATTTTAGAAAGAATTAAGTTCATTAATAAATTGGTGAAAAATATATTCATTACAAAAGAGAAAAGAAAGTTAAAAAGGGAAAGTGAAGATTTAATTTAAATTTTTAATAGAGGGATTTGATAAGGTAAAAAAAAAGCTGCATAGTTTAAGAAAGAAGCTAAATTTGCAATGATAAAAGTGTATAAAGGTGGGGGAAAACATAATCTAAAGAAAAAGGAAAAGAAAAGGCATTAGTCATATTTTAAAAAAATAAGTGTAATGATTAATCTTTTAAACCTATTATTAGATTCTAATCATAATTACTTTTCATGTTTTTCGTAAAACGAGATGAATTAATCGAGGTACATGAAAAAACAAGTATTTTGTGGAACTCACGTGATAAGTGTTTGATTGTGTGCTCTAGATATGTCAAATAGACGAATTTCAAGATTGAACCAAAACTATTGTTCTATGACTCAAGGCTTATGTCTTGCACCTACTAAGTATTGTTTTATAAAACATGGTTAATTTGTTCATAATAGAAATCATCGCATCCTCTTCCTCTTCCTCGAAATTATCTTCTTCTCTCTTACCTCTCCTCTCATCGTATTTAAAGTCTTTTATCACTTGATATTTCATTATAGAACAAAGACAATTTCAAAAAAAAAAGAAGGTAGAATAATACGAAATTGTGATCGTAAAAAAAGGGTATTTTCAAATGAATATGCAATCGAAATTATACTACATAGTTATTAGTCGGATGTCAATTAAAAAAAAGGCAAAATCAAGTGTTGAATATCATATTAATCAGACTTCAAAATAAACATCGGAAATAAAAACACAAAAGGATAGGAGAACAACTAGAGCTAAAGAATAATGGACCCCAAAATTGTCAGTTACAAGGTATTGCCCTACCACCATGAACAACAAGAATATAATGCACTAGAAAAAAAAATAGTACTAAAAAATAATATACTCAAAAAATGGTTTGAAATGGGAATGAAGAGAATCAAATCTATCCAATGAATTATTTTGTTGTTGATTTACTAGACATAGCATAGGGTCCAAGAATTTATATTTTTTTTTTGTTCCCCAATCGATGCCTAGTACCTGCTTTAAAGTCTGATTAATTTAAATTCACGTCAGAAATTTCACTTGAAAGTGAAGCATTCTCTATCAAAGACGAATTCATATTAAGGGCTTAAATTCAAAATCTTTGATTTAAGACAGAGGAGCATACCAACTAGTCAATGTGACCTCCTCTTACACCATGACTTTCAGTTAGGGTAGATGAGATCCTATATCGATATTTGATTTTCATTTTAAGGTTTGATTATACTTAAAGTTCCTATTGGAAAGTCTCACGTTGAAAAATAAAATATCAAACTCAATACTTTTGATATAAAAACTAGTGATGTTATATTCATTGCTATTTAAATTTGGATTTAATTTATATATAGTGATCGTTTATAAAACTTTTATAATATTAGTATATTTTAACGTGTTATAATAACCTATGTAACTTTTTGGGTAAATAATTGGGATTAATTATTCTGATCAATTGCTTGTTAATTACTATTATAAGTCATCTTATCTGATGATGTAAAAAAATCTTCCCATTAATGTCAGTGTTCAAATTGAAGTCTTTATAAAAAAATATATATATATATATATATAACAAGCATAAAATAACAAATGGAAGACATTAATAAGTAACATAAACGGTTTTAATTAATGTAAATAAATAAATACCTAATCAAAATTTAAGCCATCACAACATGAAGAGTGTGTTGAATGTACTAGAACTTTGCAATAAATAATTTACTTTAAAGATTTGAAAGATCTAGAAGTTTTTTTAAAAGAAAAAAAATCAATTATGGTAGTCTATGATAGAGAGGAGACTGGTGTTCGATTTCAGAAAATATTTTTCACTTTTTTCATAATCGTTTCGTTAAAATTAAAAAAAAATCTTAAAAATAAGAAAAATGAATTCTCTAATCACATTCCATATTGAATGTCCTCCTCCACCCTCTAATAATATACCTCATCTTCATCTCTATGCCGTAACTCCCATCTCTCATCTCCCACCCCACATATAACATGATAAAAATTATATATAAGAAAAATAGTAGACATTCGATAAAATAATTAAGGTATGTACATATAAATGAAAAGTGCTAAATAGCCAGAAAATTAAAAAAACCATAATATTTTTTTTATTTTATAATAAACTGATTTTTTTCCATTTTCTAGTTAAAAGATATTTAAGTTAAAAGGCTAAAAATATTTTAAAAGGTAAAATATCATTCTGGCCAAATTCTGGCCAAATTTTTTTTTCCTAAAACTTAATATCACTATTATAAAAAAAATAAAAATAATTTTTTTTTATCAAAGTTGATAAATGCTTCTTTTTAATAAAAAAAAAGGCAAAGGGTCAAATATACCCCTAAACTTTTCGAAAAGGTCTAAATTTACCCCCCGTTTAAAGTTTTGCTCACTCATGCCCTCGCCGTCCAACTTTTGGTCTAGATATGCCCTTATGGCATTAGTTGGCCTGTTGGAAATTGCCAAGTCATCTTTAAATGCCAAATGGAATTGCCATGTCATTTTTACATTACCACGTGACATTTATATTAAAAGGGAAAGGGGTCGCTTATGGCCCTAAACTATCTGACCCACTTTTAAAACACCTATCCGACCCATAAATCACCCCTCTTTTAAATAACCTATCCGACCCGTTTTCAACAATTTTGTTTAATTTTTTTTTTTTTGGGTAAATCCCGAAAATGAGTAATTGATTAATAAAAAATAGGAAAATATGAAAAAAATATAAAATTTACAAATAAATATAGTAACCTTAAATTCAACAATTTCAATAAAAAAATTTATTTTTTTTAATTTTTTGGGTAAATCCCAAAAAATGAGTAATTGATTAATAAAAAATATGAAAAGTATGAAAAAAATATAAAATTAACGCCAAAATTCAAAAATAAATATAGTAACCATAAATTCAACAATTTTTTTAAATTTTTATTTTTTTCGGCAAATCCCGAAAATGAGTAATTTATTAATAAAAAAAGGGAAAATATGAAAAAAAATATAAAATTTACGCCAAAAATTCACAAATAAATATAGTAACCTTAAATTCAACAATTTTTTTAATTTTTAATTTTTTTGGTCCTGATGTTGAGGCTGGAACTGATTTTTAATTATAAACCCACGTTTGGTAAATCCAAAAAATCAGTTCCAGCCTCAATTCTAGCCTCAACATCAGGACCAAAAAAATTAAAATTAAAAAAATTGTTGAATTTAAGGTTACTATATTTATTTGTGAATTTTTGGCATAAATTTTATATTTTTTTCATATTTTCCCTTTTTTTATTAATAAATTACTCATTTTCGGGATTTACCGAAAAAAATAAAAATTAAAAAAAATTGTTGAAATTGTTGAATTTAAGGTTACTATATTTATTTGTGAATTTTTGGCGTTAATTTTATATTTTTTTCATACTTTTCATAATTTTTATTAATCAATTACTCATTGTCGGGATTTACCGAAAAACTAAAAAAATTTAAAAAATTGTTGAATTTAAGGTTACTATATTTTTGGTGTTAATTTTATATTTTTTTCATAATTTTCCTATTTTTTATTAATCAATTACTCATTTTCGGGATTTACCGAGAAAAAAAAATTAAACAAAATTGTTGAAAACGGGTCGGATAGGTTATTTAAAAGAGGGGTGATTTATGGGTTGGATAGGTGTTTTAAAAGTGGGTCGGATAGTTTAGGGGCATAAGCGACCCCTTTCCCTTTTAATATAAATGTCACGTGGTAATGTAAAAATGACGTGGCAATTCCATTTGGCATTTAAAGATGACTTGGCAATTTCCAGCAGGCCAACTAACGCCATAAGGGCATATCTAGACCAAAAGTTGGACGGTGAGGGCATGAGTGAGCCAAACTTTAAACGGAGGGTATATCTAGACCTTTTCAAAAAATTTAGGGGCATATTTGACCCTTTTCCCAAAAAAAAAAAGATAAACTAACTTCCAAAATACTTCAAACACAATTATTGTACTTTTTTCCCTTTATTTCCGTATACTTCATGTATCCCTAATTACATGTCAACTTTTGAATTAGCACACATATTAAGAAAATAATAATTGACATAATGAGTTTACCATTTTAGCTCTATTAATTATGAAGTGGATGAATTAAAAATTTAAGATTTTTTAAAAGTTCTACCTTTTTCAAAGTAATTAATTGAGAGTATAATAAGTAAAAAAAAATGTCCTTTCTTAATTTGTCAAAATGAACAAATAAAAAAATAAAATTGGATAAATAATTAGGGTAAAAGGGTCCGAAATATATTCAAACTCCGAAATTACGGAAACAATCTCAAACTTTGGGCAGAACCTGTTATCCTCTTACACTATGTATTATATATTTATATATCTTTAAAATACACTATTAAATAGTGCAAGAGGGGTAATAGGTCCTACTCAAAATTTGAAATATTACAATAATTTTGATTAAAGTTCAAATATATTTCAGATCTTTTTCTCAATAAGTAGGAATTGAAGAAATAGTTAGAAAAAGGATATAGAAGGAAATTTCTTCACTTTTAACCATGTGGAATATCAAAATATTCCTTTCCAAAACCCAAGAAAAACAAATCATCTTTAATTCACAGCAACCAAAAATTCGAAAAGACTAAAACCAAAAAGTGAATTCTACAAACCATGCACCTTCCGAAAAGTATGTCGAAAGAAAGGCACAAAATTATGATTTAAAGTTTATGAATTAAATTTTTTAATTTAATTATTTGTAAATATTAATAAATATTTTAAGATAAATAGCATATTCAATAAAGGGAGCCCAAACAAAACATATGGTATGATATTGATCCCTGTATTAGTGTGTATATAGAGATTAACACAATGATAAATTAGATTATATTAATTGGTTTATCCTTGTTTTCTTTGTAAATCCGTGTTGTATTATTATTGGTATTACAAAAGAAATAATATATTATTGGGTTATTTTGTGTGTATTTTTTTAAAAAGAACTTCAAATCCATTAGTTTAGGAGTTAATTACTTAGATACACTCTAATTTACAATATTATGTATGTTACTAGTTTTTGGTGCGTTCAATACATGTATCTCAGGATACATAGGGTCGAAATTAGGTGTAATTTTTTCTAGATATATTATATATAAGTATGTATCTGGGATACATAAAAAATCTCGCTTGCTTTCCTCCCATCTCGCTCGCCACTCTCATATATCTATCTGGTATCCCAGTTTCATGCGAGTCACTTCAGATACATACATATATCTAGTGTGTGTCTAGTATGATTCGCATGTATCTAGGATACATAACAATCTCAAATCTCGCTCGCCTCCCTTCCCATCTCGCTCGTCTTTCTCCCTATTTTAGTGTATCCGGCAGCAAAAATATATGTATCTAAGTGTACCTTTCTAAATATACAATAAAAAAAACTCTTAATTAATGATAAAATACAGAACATTTTGAAAATATAGATAGTAACAGTAACAGTGTATATGGTTTCTCCATTCTTTTTAGTATATACGTCTAATTATATAGTTTCTCCATATTTATTTTAGTATATATCGGTTTTTGTAGTTGGGCACAAATGTAACGGCCCGTTATGAGAAGTGGCTAGAAATGGTGTGGGCTTACACCTTCTTGGTGGGTAAAAATCACAAATATTAACCAATTTTCAATTCTTTTAATCAAAAAATAATCGCAATTATGAAATTTCAAATTTTACGGGTGAAATTTTAGGATATTATTATCGTGAAGTTTTACCAATGAAAATTAAAAACTTATCAAAATAGGTCTCGAGTCTAACTCACCCCAAAATTAGATCAAAAAAAGGAGTCCATGATTTTCGTCCTTCACCAATATGGAATTCATTCCATTCATCATATCGCACATTCAATTAAGAGCAATTTTCACATATAGGGAACATAAAAATCATATTTATATGTTATAGCTATAATTTGCATAATTGCGCTCCATAACTTTTGATTTGTATAATTCGCTACAAACATCCAATTTTATACAAATTGTTCAGTTTTGTATAAATTCATTTATACATTGTATTTTGTATAATAAGATCTGTATTTGTATAATTATAAGTGTATAGGACGAAAATATATGTATTTGTATATACACTTTTCTCTCGCTTGATATAAACAAAAATGCATTTTATATATTTTATACCGAAATGTATAAAATGGCTAATTGTATACCAAATCAAATGGCAAAAAAAAAAAAAAAATATTTGCTGCGAATTACAATTAAAATAAACTATGGCTATAACATTTAATTTGAATTAATAGTTTGCTATTTCATACAATTTTCCTTTCAATTAAAGTGTTTAAATGAAAATTACTGATAATTTTAAGAAAAACGTCACTATAATGATAAAAGGGTATTATGGTCATTACACTTGAGGATAGGAAAAATTATATAGAGATAGTTATCCTTTGTCTCTCTCAATGGCTTTAGCCATGGAAATATCAACAATGGCGCAAGCCATGCAGCTCCATGCCCGAATACTCAAATCGGGTCAAGAAGATCCAACCCATTTCCAAAATCTCAGCGAACTCTTCACTTTCTCCGCTCTTTCGCCGTCCGGTGACCTCACCTACGCCCGCCATATCTTAACCAATCTCCGAACCCCAAATTCATACTACTATAACACCATGATTCGTGCATATTCGGATTCTCCTGACCCGACCCGATCCATCACCCTCTTCCTCTCTATGCATTGCAGAGAAGAACAACCCGGGGTGGTCGTACCCGGACCCGATAAGTTCACTTACCCGTTTGTACTCAAAGCTTGTTCGAAGTTACGGAATACCCAGATGGGGAAACAGATTCATGGGTTGATTTTGAAGTCGGGTTTGATATCGGATCGTTATGTGAACAATGCCCTTATCCATATGTATGCAGGTTGTGGTGATTCGGGTCTTGCTTTGAAGGTGTTTGATGAAATGTCTGAAAGAGATGTTGTTTCTTGGACTTCAATGATTGATGGTTTTGTTGATAATAATAGACCTATTGAAGCTATTAAGTTGTTTGAATTGATGATGGAGAGTGGCGTTGATCCGAATGAAGCTACTCTCGTTTCGGTTTTGAGAGCTTGTGCTGATACTGGAGCTTTAAGTATTGGGAAGAAAGTTCATAGCTTTGTTAAGGAGAAGGATCTTAGTATGAAGGCTAATGTTGGTACCGCGCTTATTGACATGTACGCGAAATGTGGGTGCATAGATGATGCACGACGAGTGTTTGATGAGACGATGGATAAGGATGTTTATGCTTGGACAGCAATGATATCTGGTCTTGCAAGTCATGGGCTATCGGAAGAGGCTATGGAACATTTTGAGTTGATGAAGAGTTGTAATGTAAAACCGGATGAAAGAACGATGACTGCTGTTTTATCAGCTTGTAGGAATGCTGGTTGGATTGGTAAAGGATTGTATCATATAAGGAGTATGAAGAAGTATAAGTTAAGACCGACAATTCAGCATTATGGATGCATAGTAGATACGTTTGTGCGTGCTGGACTGTTAGATGAGGCAGAGCAGTTTATCAGGAAGATGATGCCAATTGATCCTGATGTTGTGCTATGGAGGACGTTGTTATGGGGTTGTAAGGTTCACGGAGATGTTGAAAGGAGTAAACGCTTACTAAAGGACGTTGAGCTTTTGAAAATGGACTCTCGTGATTGTGGGAGTTATGTACTTCTTGGGAACGTCTATGCAGCCACAGGGAATTGGAAGGAGAAGGCGAAGATGAGAGAGTTGATGAATCAAAGAGGGTTAGTGAAAACACCGGGGTCTAGCAGGATTGAGATTGATGGCAACGTCCATGAATTTACCGCTGGAGACTCCAGATATGTTGAAGCAGAACATATTTACGCGAAATTGGATGAAATGGAACAGAATGTTAGAAGAGAAGGTTATGATCCTAAAGTTTCGGAGGTCTTACTTGAAATAGATGATGACGAGAAAGCTTCTCAGCTTCTCCATCACAGTGAGAAACTCGCGGTGTCCTTTGGACTTATCAGAACTAATCCAGGAACTGTTATTAGGATAGTGAAGAACTTAAGGTCTTGTGAGGACTGTCATTCTTTCATGAAACTAATCTCAAAGTTATACCAAAGAGAGATCATCATAAGAGATCGTATTCGTTACCATCATTTCAAGGATGGTGAATGTTCTTGTGGAGATAGATGGTGATTGTACGAGTAGTTGTCGTTGAGAAAATGTACCAATAGTTTGCTTTTTTCACAATTTTGAAGGACTTGAGATCTTGATCTTTCTGCAATTGTTGTTTCACAAAAAATACTCTCTTTACTTCTTATTGACAAACCTGTTAATAGTGTCATTACAAAGCAGCAACATACCTAGCAACCTAAACACCAAATTTACAATATTTAAAACAAACCCTATACAGAACTTCCCTTTTTTTGTACGACCAAAGATTCGAGGCAGCACAGTTTTAAGCCAGCCAGGGTCAACCTTTAAACAACTTCAGTCACAAAGATATCTTCCCTACATAGTTTAGGATGATGCTCTAGAGCAAACACATATGCAATGTAATCCTACAAGTGGGGTTTGGAGAAGGTAAAGATGTATGCTGACTTTATCCTTTGCCTAGAATGTACGCGGACCTTACCTTTTACCTTTGTGGGGTAGAGAGGTTGTTTCTAATAGAGTTTAGGATCCTTCTCTATATCTCGAAATCTTCAAATCAAGCTGCAAGTACTATGATAACAATAAGGAGCACAATTCCAAAAATCACCATGAGTAAGCAGGTCTGCAGAAATTAAAGTATAATATGTCAAGAAATCTACAGACAATAAATTATTCAGATCGAGGAAAATAAGGTGGAAAAAAGTATGGTGTGCACAAAGTGAGAAGGGAACAGATCACCCGTTCGAATTCGCAGATACCAGGTAGCAGATGAGGATGATGTAAAATTGGAGGCTAATTGCATTATTGAATATTAAAGAACTTCACAATACCACTTGAAATTTTCTCAAACTTTAAAACACATAACACCTAACCACTAATTCCTTCCACATATTTTTTCCCTTACTCATTTTCTGATACGTCAACAAATAAACTCGAGTAATTTCATGACTTGACTTGTTATGATGAAATTTCAAAGTCAATCACTGTCTGTTCGCGAGGACTCTTCACTTTCGATGCCACACCGATCAGATTCTCAAAAAATACAATACTTTTGGAGAATCCGACACACACCCGTTGACATTTTTGGAGAGTCCGGGCAACATAGAGTACAACATGCTTAAGCACACCAAACCCACACTTTTGTCTTTAGTATGAAGAAGTGTGAAATATGTCAGATTTACCAGAGATGAATTTGATCTTTGGGTCTTTGAAGCTTTAGCAAGTTGTGTTCTCCCTTGTGCAGTTGCAGCATGAGAGTTCTCAATGTTGGAACCAATATCATCTGAGAAAGAACTGCAAACATCAAAATATGTTTCCCTTGGTACCTGAATGCTAAAATGAAAGAGAGTGATTTTACCGATCATGGTTCCTTGCTCGTGAACAAGCACGGCAAGATCCTTGAAAATTTCATTCACTTCACCTATCTGTTGTTGTACTTCTTGTATTCCCTGGTCTCTTTCCTCTATAATAGCTTCATTAAAGGAAATCTCATTGTCCAAAAGAACAACCTCTTGTCTGCAGCAGAGGTACGTGGAAGATAACACAGAAACTAAATATCACGAAGCCAAAAGTTGTAATAAAAGAAGATATGTTAAAGGGGATAAAATCATTGATCTTATATGACACTTGCATCACAACATACTTTCATTTGATGTGCCTGAGATCAAAGACTTGTAACTTCAGCAGGTGACAAGAAATTGGATGTTTATATATGTTGTCATTGCAAGCAAATAACACTGGATGTCAGTGCCCATTTTAAGGGTGAATTACAGTTTTCATCCTCTGACTTCCCGTCATTGATGTTTGTGACATATTAAAGAATACCTAAGGAAAAAAAAAGGAATAACATACCATGTCTTCTCACAAAAGTATTAGGAGCCCCATTCACATTTCCAACTACAATCGATAACAAGCTGGTATTTTGAACACATCACATTAACATCAACTTTGCCTTAAGTGTATTTTCGAAAAAGTTAAGTTTGTTTCAGAAAAATCTCAGTTAGATTCAATCATATTTGACACCTCTTCCGAACAATTTGTCTTTGCAGAAACTTCACACTATTTTACGCCGTGTTGCAGAAATTTAAATCACCAAAGTCCCAACCCCTAATCCCAAAGCTTGATATGTCATCTGATTTCCTTCCACACCAAACAATCCTCCATCTAATTTACACTAGACCAAAAAGTCACCTTGAATCCAAATTTAAAGGCCAATTTTATTTCCTTGTGCATCAAGAAATTGACAGCAATCTTGCTGGTAAATTTTAGCAATTAATTAAACCATCGGCACAACAAAATTATGATTAAGAGAAAGCATCAAAGAGTACAAATAGTAGGCTATTTTACCTTCTAGATTCCACAAGTAGAGCTCGCTGTTCTTGACCTTTATCTGAAGAGACATCTATCTCACTGTCCGTGGAACTGTTTACCAAAAGAGGATGAAGTTTTATTTGAGAATATCAATCAGCAAGATCAATTATTGAGATACAAGTTGCTTTTAATGTAAAACTGGATGAAAGAACGATGACTGCTGTTTTATCAGCTTGTAGGAATGCTGGTTGGATTGGTAAAGGATTGTATCATATAAGGTACAAAGTTTTATTGAGAGGTGACAAAAAGAACATGAAGGTACAAAGTTTTATTTGACTATTTGAGAATATCAAACAACAAGATCAATTATTGAGATACAAGTTGCTTTTAATGTACTTCTTCATATTTCTAACTAGGTTACTATAAGTAAATTCCAGTAAAGTATAACCCATCACTTACCTAGAAGGAAGAACTGCTTGGGGAACAAAAGGTGAATATGACGTTTCCCTCTCAGCTGCAAGCCTCTGAGCTTTTTGAAACTCCTTCAATACAGCTTGAAAATCTTTAGCAAGCTTAGCATCTGTAATCTTCTTGCTAGCCTGAGAGCAAAAGAATGAATTCACATTATAAGCAAAAGAGAGACGTGTGACAGAAGAAGAGCAAGAAATAGAAACAAGGCTGGCAAATGTTTAAAATATAAACAAAACGTAATGAGAGAAGATGAATACATGTTTTGCACATACATATCAAAGTGCAGAACCCCCAAGACAAACACAGAGAAACAGAAGAGAGCACTTTTTGAAACTTACACTGACTTCAATTCGATGATCTGTTTCGCTGGCTTGCTTAAGTTTAGCAGAAGTATCTTTCACTAATTGCCCAATATGTAGTCTTGTCTTGTGCCTGCAGTTGAGAAAATCAGCACAAGTACCAAACAATTTTGAAATTATTTTAATCTAATTATACCCATTATGGAACTACAACCTAAAAAGTAGTTTGCCGCCGCCTTTCAGCTCATCAACACACTATAATTGTTGCTGCGGCATTAAGTTGGGCTTGGGATTACAAACATTGGACTGCAAAGCTGGTATTAAATATCTGCTTAAGCAATGATTCAACATGCAATCTCAAATCCCAAAGATCAATACATTCCCTTAACCCACCCTACAAACTGCTTCTTTTTCCTTGTTACTAATCCATAACTTAGTCCTCTATTCACACTGGGAAAAGGGCGAGACATTCACCCTGTTCAAGATGAAGGCATTTGATAGGCAACCCTTGCAGTGCTATCCCACTTTTTCAAAAATTATTTTGGTGTCATGGGGCTATGGCACCTATTCACCCAATTACCTAAATGATATTCTGAAAAGAAACTGCTAGGACAAAAATCATCACCATACACATGTAAACATGAAACAATTATTCATATCAACTAATAGAAGCACTGTGTTAGACAGATCTGGACTATGTTTCTTACCATTTTTGGTGTTTTCTGGATCATGCCATGATGCATAAAACTTGCCCTGTGCAGATGGTATGAACAGTCAAATATCAGAGGAGAACAGACACTACTGGATTGCTATCACCTGGCCCCTGCTTGCATTTTCTGCTTTACTTACCCATACCTATAGCCAATTTAGCTCTTAATACAGGACCATTCAAGTCAGTTTTTTTTGTTATTGGGATGACGGAGAGGAACAATAAATGGTCTAAGGACAAGAGAGACAGCATAGAACAGGTTAGGTGTTTGAAAAATATGTACCTATGGTGTAGGAAGGCTCATGTATCTGATCTTGACTCACTACTAGATCTCTCATCTCTCTTTTTTTAAATAACCATGGTGTGCAAGTCAGCTTGAGCGCACCTAAACTAATTTCATGGCATACTTTTTACCTCCCACCACCAGGTACTGTGTAACTCAATCTACCAAGGCGAGGACAGATGAGAAGAAATCGCCTAGTGTTTTTGCTTCCGTTGGGATTTGAACCTGAGACTTCACGATTCTCAATCCACTTCATTGACTCACTATTAGATCTCTTGTACTCCTTCAGTATTTAGAAGGATGTTCCTCTTTCTGATGTACTTATTTTGGTATCTTCTAGGTACCTTATCGTCAGAAATAATAATAATAGCTTTTTCTAGTGCTGTATATTATATATACACACGAATTTACTATGGTAAAAGGATTTTGAAGAGACAACAGTTTAACTCATATTGTTATTATGCTGCTTATGATTAATTACTCAACTTGCACGCTTTACTTCAGTGAAGCACATGAGCCACTTTTGGTGCAACATGAACCCTTCATGTTTTTTGCGTTTCACGCTCATATGCAAGCGGACTTCTATAAGGCATATGCATTGCAAATCAAAACATCTTTTCATACTATCTCCTTAGACCAGAAAACTATAAACATGCTTTATCATCTATCACTAAACACATATCCTATACCTGCAAATTGTTTCTGATTAAAAAAACAAAGTAGATAGTTCATTTCTTCTATCTATAACAAGTTCATCACCCCCACGTATAGGTTTGTTCTTTTCTCTTCTCCTTCCAAATGTCTCCCTCCAGACTGTCTATTTTTCCCAAGTATACAAGATATTATACTGTGTAAATTTTCCAACATAAATAAGACGCTGCCATTTCGCATGCATGAAAGCTCTTTGTTCACGTACACAACAACAACAATAACAACATACCACGTGTAATCACATAAGCGTGGTCTGGAAAGGATACGATATACGCATACCTTACCACTGCCTTTGTTCACATACACAACAACAACATACCCAGTATAATCATATAAGTGGGGTCTGGAGTAAGCTTATGATAGACGCATACCTTACCTCCTACCACATTGCTAATAATTCTTAAAAGGCTATAAACCCCAAAAAAAAAAAAAAAAACAACTCAATTATACCTCAACTATCAAATCCTATCAAAATCATGAAATAACAATAACAAAAAAAAACTCATTTTTACTAATCAAATATCAGATAGAAAAACTCACAACTTGTCACGTAGCTCCGGGATATCCTTAGGGGTACCTAGGGTGTTAACCAGCCTCTGAAAAGTGGAAACGGCGGTGTTGATCTGGAAAATCCCTGATGCCATAGCTTGAGTCGGGTCTTGCTTCCCGTTGACATTGCCCCGACGAGGATCCGATGATCGACCGGAATCTAGATCTTGAAAGCTCATTTCTTCGAATTTTGATCAAAATTCAGAAATCCAAACCTAAATTCGGCGAAAATGGAACAAGAAATTGGAGAAGAGAGATGGGATTCGTGCTACTCGTTTAAGTTGCTTCTTCTTTTTTTCCTATTGCGTGTTCTCGTTGGAGTTTGATTAATCTAAATTTTCATAGCATCTATAGTTTCGTTTAGGAAAAAATGTTCTTTATCATGTTCAAAACTCTAAATTTCTAATTAACACTTTGTTTAAATGGTTATTACGTATTGTTTTAACGAATACTATGTTTGGATAGATTGTATCATTCTCCGTCTTAACATCATATCACACATTCATCCTTTTGAATGATAAATCTATAAGAAAAGTAGGATATAATAAATAATGACAGAAATAGGTGACGATACGATCACACACTAAATCGGTCATTATATAAAATAGATTTTTTCGTCGTTATCTAACGATACGATACAATATAATTTAAATAACAATCAAAAACAAAAAAAATTAATTTAAACTAATAATATAATACGAAGGTAACAACCAACCAAACAAAGTGTAAGAGAGGAACAATTTCATCCACTAGGTGGAATGCAACTATATACACTACTAATGATTATTAAACTATTTTAGTGCAATTTTGTACTCTCTTTTTTCTTTCTTGAAAGAGAACTAAAGCAACAAGAAATTAGTCCAAAACTAAAAAATATTTTATTGAAAAATAAATGTGGGTTTTACTTTTTTTAGGGTAGTGACATTCATAAAGTGTATTCGAATTGAATTATTACTTCTCAGATCAAATTAAGCCTTCAGTTTAGTTGGATGCTAGCGATTGACATATTTTTTTAGTGTTATGATAAGTAAGTAAAATAATACTATCTCAAAACTCTTTATATATAATCTAGTACTATGTAGACGATATGGAATAGAAAGTGAGGTTCAGGGGATGAAATGGTGAAAGAATAGGTGGAAAGAAAATAATGAACTTAGAATGACACACTGCTCTGCCATTGAGCTAACTGAGATTCGGTCTCATATAGTTCAACTCTTTTTTCCAAATCATGACCAAAAAAAGACGAATGTGATTATTAATTTCACCATTACAATACAACATGCACAATCCTTCAAGAATGCAACGCATGAACTATATTAGCATTATCAATCTAATTGAATTTAAATACACCTCTCATCTTATAACATGAGTGAAATACACTCCTAAATTCCCGTCAAGTTTAAGAGTGTTTTCAATACTTTTTTTGGCTTTTTATTAAGAGTCGCATGCTTCTACAATAGTTTGACACCACTTACTACGTCATGTATCAGATCGGGGGTGTATCTAAATTCGAATGTGATCGTTAATATCATCATCACAATATACATGCACAATCCTTCAAGAATGCAACACATGAACTGTATTAGCATTATCAATCTAACTAAACTTAAATAAACCTTCAATTTTGTAATATGAGTGAAATACATTCACGAATTCTCACCAAGTTTAGAGATATTTCTAGCACTTCTCTTGACTTTTTATTAATAGTTTCATGATCTTACAAGAATTTGAGACCACTTGTTATGTCGTGTGGCATATCGGAATATGTCTAAATTCAATTAGTCAAGTAGCTGTGTGTTTTAAAAATTGTCAATAATTCACTGACGAAATTAATAATTTGTGTTAAATTCAAAGATATTCTCAATACTTCTCTTTCTACATGTCCAAAAAAAAATTAATAATTTTCCCCCATATCTTATATCTAAAACTATTTTCATATTTCTTCAATCATACTTTTGAACTAGCTAATCACAAAACTAGTTAATTAAAAGAATAATTTTTAAATTTATCTACAAAGGTGACAATCATTTAAGGATAGTGAGAGTATTTATTGATTTTCTATTTTTAGTTTGCATATTTAAAATTTTATTTTGTCCTTTTGTATTGGATTTGGTTTTACTTGCAAGATCCGTGCCTTCAATTAATATGATCCAGTCTATCATAACATTAAATGTTGGTCTCAAAATATTTTCAATAATAATTTATTTTTACTCGTTCAATATATTAAAAAAGATATTAAATGATATTTATCTAATTTTAAAAGATAATTATTTTTATTTATTTTATTTTTGTTATTAAATATTATTTATTTTAATAATTAAATGACTTATAATTAATAAAAGTGATATAATAAAAATTATGTTTTTATTTATGATTCTTTAATGGACATGCCAAGTCAATACGGACAACTAAAAATGAATAGAAAAAGTATATTCTAGTATCTTTCATTCGATGTCCAATATTTTTGTATAGAATCGTCTATTAATCTAATGTAAGGCCTATCTCCTTAACATATTTTTTTTCAGCATTTGAATACAATTTTTTTAATTAAGAATGAAAAAATTACGAATCGTCCATCCACTATATTCGAGTAGCTCTCCAACAACTTTAGGTTAAGAAGGCAGATTGTAATTGTCCTGATTGTTTCTTTACTACTTGAACTCCCCATCAAGGTCAATTTAGATTCGCGCTTCGTTTGACCTATTTAAGAGTAAATATTTTCTATTTTTAAATATTTTCAAATTGCTCAAATTAATAATAACATTAATAACATATATTTAATATAATTGAATAGATAAAATCAGAATAAGATAAAATGTTCTCAATCTTATAATCTTTATGAGACTGTTTTGAAAGATTCCCGATTTAAATAAGGCATATTAATGTAGTATAAAAAGGAACATATCAAAATAAGAAGACACAATAACTAATTAAAAAAATATTATATATCTTTTAATCCAAAATCTAAATCTAATCATTCATTTGTGATCAGAAAAACTCATTGAGTAGAATAAAGAAACAAGAAAAAAAATATAGTGAGCTTTTTCTTGTTAAGAGAAGAAAATATGGGGTCAAGCTTGAGTATAAGGGAATTTATACTAATAATGTTATGAAGGCTCAATTTCTTTCAAAAGAAAATTTGAAGACACAAAAGATGTTTGATTATAGATTTTAAATATTTTTTTATTCGAATATTTATAGTGTTAAGATTGAAACTTGAATTAAAGGTAACTCAATCATCTTTATAAGTTTAATAATTTGCGACAATATATGTTAAACTGAGTTAGTATAAGTAAGAAGCCTTTTGTTTATATCATTCAACTATTTCATTCTATTAGAAACAATCTTTGTATCTTCAAAAGGTGAAATAAAAATTACATACACCTCTTGTATATTTTTTTTGTCAAAAAAGTATAATTAAACACAATTTAATTTTATTAAACCCCATAACATATATATAATTTCACAAGAGTAATCTTGAAAAAAAATAAGTACTTACTTAAATAATTTTTTAATTTTATAGTAGTTGACAAATAAGTTATCCTGAAATTAGTTATTTTATCATTAATGTAGGATACTAAAAAAATAACACTACAATTTTGAGATAACTAATCTCAACAAAAAAAAATCTCATAATTTTATTCGAATCATATATGAGATGAATTCATCTTCAAATTAATTATTCCTTATTCCTCGTATTAAATGAGTTTTTGACATGTATATATTTTAATTTTTCATTTGGTGTTTAATATTTGTATTGAAATCCGACTAATACAGATTCGTACCGTATAAGTCTCCATTCAAAGAAAAATGTTACCTATTAAAGATCGTTTATACTCAAAGCTCAAATCCAAGAGATTTATATTAAAGAAAGAAATAAATCTATCTACTGCACCACATTCGTTGGTATTAAAATAAAATAATGTAGTTTTAAGAAGAACGTTAGAAACAAAAAGGATAAGGGTGACATCATTTTTGGTGGAGAACAGAAAGAAACCATACGGCACCGTTTTCATCACTTTGTCTCTAAATTCTCTTCTTAACCATTGTCTTCTTCTGTCA
Organism: Solanum acaule; assembly: GCA_036250505.1. Classification (NCBI taxonomy): domain Eukaryota; kingdom Viridiplantae; phylum Streptophyta; class Magnoliopsida; order Solanales; family Solanaceae; genus Solanum; species Solanum acaule. Next base: position 16,704 of record JAJOOR010003970.1, on the reverse strand, counting down.
CTCTCCCTCTCTCTCTCTCTTCTTTCTCTCTCTACACAAGCTTAGCTTAGCTAGCTAGCTCCAGCAGTGTACTAGTACAATTCTCACTCTCACATTTCTCTTTATCTCTCACACACCAACACCTTTCACTGTGTGTAAAAAGTTCATTGCTTTATGTGAAAGTTTTATTTTTTTTGGTTTTTGGTTTTGGTTTTCTGTAGCTGTTTTTGAAAGTTGAAAAACCCTAGCTAGAAGTTAGATCCACGAATACCCATTTGGGGGTATAAGTTTGTTTAGTGTAGTTTTATTTGAGCTATGTGTTAAGGAAACAAAAATGGCTAGCTCCGACCCGAATAAGCGTCCTCGACCCGGTCCATGGCCACCTGCACCGGAATCTGCAGCAATGCCGCCTACTACATGGGCAAAGAAAACTGGGTTTCGCCCCAAATTCTCTGGGGAGACGAATGCTAGTGATTCTGGGCAAATTGGGATACAGCAGCAGTCGACCCGGAGGAGAGAGTCCGACCCGAATTTGGATCTTGAAGCGGGTCGGGTTAGGCCTAGACAGGAGAAGGTTAATGGGGAAACGACAGGTGAGAAGGATAAGCCACCTGTGAGGAAAAGGAGAGACTCTGATGGTGGTGGTGGTGGAGTGGCTAAGAGTACTAATGGACAAGCAGTTGGTACTACTGCTACTGCTGAGCCAGCTGCTGCAGCTGCGGCTCAGCAGCCGGCTCGAAGAGCTTCGAGGAATGAAGAGGTTGTGGATGTGTTGCCACAAATAGTTGATGATGATGGTTTTATGTCTAGGCATTCACATATGAAATATGAGCTTAGAGATACTCCTGGTCTTGGTGAGATGATTTTTGAATTTGTTGTTACTGTTCTTTCCCATGTTTGTTGTGTAATGCTCTACATTTTGCATTATTTTCGTTGTTGTTATTGCTCCCATATATGTATCACCTTTTTCAAACTGTTTGGCATGCTTTATTTAATCCGAGGGTCGATCAGAAACAATCTCTTTATCTCTACGAGTTAGGGGTAAGGTCTGTGTACATTCTACCCTCCCAATAACCTACTTGTGGGATTACACTGTATATGGGTATGTTGTTGTTGTATTGTTAGTTAATTGAAAAAGCTAACATTTTTCACTGAATTCCTTGTTTGATAGGATGATGAGATGCTATGTGTTTGTGGTTTTTGGTCCTTTTTCTGTTTTGAGCATGTAATTGTGATATTGAGTATTGGCTAATGTATTTAGATTTAAATTAAGATAAGTTACACCTGTTCATGTGAAAAAGATTTGATCTTTATGTCTTAACTGTGACATTAATGATGTATGTTGATATGTAGCAGTTCCTATTGGACTCTATGTATTTAAAATTATCTATCAGTGTTGGGATTGTTGATATTAATTCCGCTTGTGAGTGGAAAAGCTGTCATTTTCCATTGAATTGCTTGTTGATAGGATAATCAAATGCCATCTAATTGTGTTTTTTTGGGACTCATCTGTTTTCAGCATGTAATTGCGATATTGATTATTGAGTATAGCGAATTGTAATTAGGTCGAAATTAATATTAGTTACACCAGTCCATGTGGAAAAGATTTGATCTTTTGGTCTAATAGTGAAATTACTGATGTATGTTCATATGTTGCAGTTCCTATTGGACTCTATGGATTTCAACATTATCTTTCAATATTGGGATCGTTGATATTAATTCCACTTGTGATAGTTCCAGCAATGGGTGGTAACTATGTGAGTATTTTACTTTCTTTTTATTCTTATTCATGCTGTGTTTACTATAGTGTAAGTTTTGTTTTATTTAACTGATAAAAGTTGGTTACATATAGGAGGATACATCAAATGTCGTTTCCACTGTGCTCCTTATGTCAGGAGTGACGACTCTCTTGCACACGTCATTTGGCTCGAGGTTGCCTCTGATACAGGGCCCTTCATTTGTTTATCTTGCTCCTGCTCTTGCAATAATTAACTCCCCCGAGTTCTTGGCATTGAAAGGAAATGTATGTTTCAAAGCTCCTTCTTGCTATGATTCTTGTCTCATCACTAAATTTAACAATAACACTAATTATTGGTTGCCTATTAAGTCGTTATTCATGTCAAAACGTAGTAGTAAGAAGGTCTCCTACTTGCAGAAATTCAAGCATATCATGAAGGAGTTGCAGGGAGCTTTAATAATTTCTTCAGCTTTTCAAGCAATTCTTGGATACAGTGGGCTGATGTCAGTATTACTGAGGTAAGAAATTCTTGTTCAACATTTGTATGTATTCTTCTCCGTTGTCATGCTGTGCTGCCAATATATGCTTTCATAATTATGCAGCTAATATTTGGAGCCTCATGAATGCTATTAAAACTGAGTAGTCGATTCTGTTGCTTATTGGATCTTTTCATCATCATTAGTTCTCAGCTAAGACAATTCTCTTCACTCTATTCTGCTGGTCAAATTATACCCAGTAGATTGATCAATATGACCTACAAGCATTCTTTAGTGCTAAAATATAGCGATGTTCCGCTGTGCTTATGATGCTATATGATGTTGGATGATTTTAGGGAAAATCAGGATTTAGTTTTAATTGACTGCAATGGAGTGGTCTTTAGGGTGCTAATTGAAGGACAATCATTTTTTCTTCACACCATTAGTAGGTCTAGTAGTTTAGATTGGTTAGACTGAGTCACCGATTTCATTGAGAAGGTAATTTCTTCTTTTTCTCCCTCCCTCAAACACATATTTTCCTTTCTTTGGTATTTGTGTATTATGATCGTGGTGGGGCCTTTCCATACTAGTAGACGTTGTAATACTCTTGTAGTTTCTTGTTCTTCAATTTCTGTTGCTATGTGTTGTTTCTTGTACTTCGATTATTGTATTGTTTTGTTGTTGTTGTTATTCCTTTTTTTTCTTTTCAGAATGCTTTGTCGTGCTATCCTTGGTATTTTGTTGTGGCTTCTTCACTTTTGTTGTTTCTTTATATGCTTTTCCTTGAGCCAAGGGTCTATTGAAAACAACCTCTCTACCTCGCAAGGTAGGGATAAGGTCGGTGTACACGTTATCCTCCGGAGACTCCACTTTGTGGGAATACACTATGGAGGGTCCTATTTTAATTTGACCGGCCCCATATCATTCATTTAGTTACCTTTTATCTTTTTGTTTTTGGGCAATAGGAAATGCCATGAATCACTTGAGAACAATATGAGCTTTAGCAATGTTGTGGATTTTAGCATACTTAATAATTCAGTGTATGGTTATTACCAAAATAATAGTAATTCAGACTATGGAGGCAAGAAAGATTGAGACTATCCCATAGACCGAGTTATTATCATTCTCAAAATAATAATTAAGTCTATGGGATAGTCTCAATCTTTCTTGCCTCGAGATGATTGATCAATTGGAATCAAATGATAGACAATAACAATAACAGAAAATCTTGAAAGTCTCATCTTTAGATATTGACTACCAGATTATATAGATGGCATATGGACTTGATTCCCCTGCTGTAACATATTAACAGAGGAAGTTCTAGTTAACGAGAACACAGAAAAAGAAAGGAATGTTGTTCTTCTTATAACCAATTCACCACAAGTATTTCTTCTAGGTTTAAGTAGACTTTAATCACTTTATATATTCTTGAATCCTAAATGGTGAATCATATGTAAGAAGAGCTATGTGACTCACTTTTAAGATTCCCGGCACAAAAGAATAAGGAAAATTTACAAGTAGAGGTTTGGTTCTTATAGAAAAATGATATTTTCTTGGTCAATTTAGCTACTTCCTTGGTCATTGGATAATGACAACACAACCAAAAACATTGTGATATATGTTGGGAACTATTGGTGAAGGGTCCCCTCCTACCTTTCTTCACTTAAATACCAAGTCATGTTTCCTACTCCTGACATGCACCTACCACAGATCTCGAGCTGTACTACCTTTACGGTTGAGCCAAATCTATTCTAGAAAGACATGTCTGGAAGAAAATTTTACTCTCATAGTCTTCTGTTTCTTTTTCCTCCCCCCTTGTCATTACAGTTTTCTCTGGAATTCTTTTGTATAGGTCCTACGAAAATTTTAATTTCTATCTTTACTAATGACAGTTAATAAATGATTGTCAATTCAAATACCATGGTTATAATGTCCTACGAAAATTTTAATTTCTATCTTTACTAATGACAGTTAATAAATGATTGTCAATTCAAATACCATGGTTATAATCAGAAATTAAAAACAATAATGGAATGATGTCACACTGAAATATGAATTAATCTTGTCCTTTATTTGGCTTTCTCTAGCATAACCTTTCTAACATTGTTTTTGTGCTTTCGAGGCTTTTGTTTTTAACTGTAAGCTTCCTGCTTCTTTTCTTTCTTCAATATTCTTATTTTTGGACTCAAACATGGTGTAAAAATATAAATCTAGACACCATTTTTCCCTTTTCTGGTCTAGGTTGATCAATCCTGTGGTTGTGGCTCCTACCGTTGCTGCTGTTGGACTTTCATTCTACAGTTACGGTTTCCCACAAATTGGTACATGTCTTGAAATTGGAGTGGTGCAGATATTGTTGGTTATTTTTTTCTCTCTTGTAAGTTGCCACAATGTTCTTGTTTAGATATCTTTCTGTATTATGTGAAACAACTGAAATGTCTCAGTAGTGGTGCAGATAATGTTGGTCACGACATTTTCCTTTATTTTTCTGCCAGGGTATATCAGATTAACATTTTCTTTTGCAAGTATATAATGTTTCAAAATCTTTTCTTGTCATGCAGTACCTCCGTAAGATATCTGTTCTTGGTCATCGTGTGTTTCTCATCTACGCGGTAAATCTGTGGTTTACTTTTTTTAGCTTTTATTCCTTTTCTGTTTGCTCACCTTCCTCTAACGATGCATTCATGTTCATGTGCAGGTTCCATTGGGGCTAGCAATAACATGGGCCGTAGCTTTCCTTCTGACGGCAGTGGGAGTTTATAGCTATAAAGGCTGTGATGTGAATGCACCAGTATCACATATAATATCCGATCACTGCAGAGAGAATATCCCTAAGATGAAGCACTGTCGTGTTGATGCTTTACATGCATTAGGATCTGCTCCGTGGTTTAGATTCCCTTATCCATTGCAATGGGGTATGCCCGTCTTCCACTGGAAAATGGCTCTAGTAATGTGTGTTGTATCCATAATTTCATCTGTGGATTCGGTGAGTTGTGTCCTTGTTGAGTTTTAGTTTTCTTATCTTTATAGTAACAAGTTACTCCTAAAATATTGCATATTCAGTATTGCCATCTTGTGAGGCGAAACTTATTTTAAGAGCCGTCTAACATTAATATAGACCTCAACTCAGTTGCATCACTGTGCCTTGAGTCAACTTGAGGAAAGTATATTGGTCAAGTAGAATTTTTTATTTATTACCGTGGTGTTCGGGCTAGCTTGTGCACACTCGACTAATACTTCCCATCTCCCACCAGCAACAGGGTACCATGTATCTCTGTTGGGAAGTAATCACCTAATGTTTTTGTCTCTGCTGGGATTTGAATCTGCGACCCCATGGTTCCCAACCCATTTCATTGGAAATCTGAGCATCTTGTCTTAATGCAGCGTTGTGGGTTATTCCCCCTTGCCCCAGCAGGTGACCTCTTTGCAATCTGAACGAATGAAACACCCTAAGCTACGTGTAGCCTATGTAGTGGAATTTCAAATCATAGAGTTTGGATGTTTTAAGTACTAAATTCATATGTATTAGATAATTCTTATTACTTGATCAAACAAAAAAAATGTATTAGATAAGTTTTGTATTCTTGATATTGTGTGCCGCACTTCGACAAGTGTGCGCATGACCTCTTGGTTTTCACTTAGAGCAGGCATTGTGGTTCTTTGCACTTTTGCTTCAGACACACTCGGATACTTGCTTTAAATATATTCTGAATGTTCCAAGCTTGTAAATTGACTTAATATTCTCGGACTGCCTCTTTGCTTAATAATTCTCTTCTCAAATATTGAACAATAGATAGAATGCAGTGTTGAACTATCATTTTTTTCTAATTATTCTCTTGTCAACTTTTAGGTTGGGTCATATCATGCATCATCATTGTTGGTTGCGTCCAGACCGCCAACACCTGGTGTTTTAAGTCGAGGAATTGGTCTTGAAGGTCTTTGTAGCCTCTTGGCTGGTTTATGGGGCACAGGAACTGGATCTTCAACTTTAACTGAAAATGTGCACACGATTGCTGTTACCAAAATGGGAAGCCGCAGAGCGATCGAGTTGGGGGCATGTGTTTTAATTGTCCTGTCTCTTATAGGTATGCTTCTAGAGGTAACTTTATGAATTTATAAAATTTGCATAAATATCCCTCATAACCCATTGGTTGTAGGCCTTTCTGGAAACTGTTAACATTTCTCAACTCCCAAAAATTAAACCATGTTTCATGTCAGGAGGTAGAATAAAAGTACTGATTTTGTGTTTGGAAGAGGAAAAAAACTTTGGTAGATCTTTTTAATTCCACAATCACTATGTTCTACTTTGTGTGTGTAATGGGTTTTTTTTTTTTATTATAATAAAAACAGATTTCATATTAGAAACTTCATCACCGAGATAGCCAGTTAGCATGTGCTCTAATTTGGTAATGAGATGATTCGCTCAGACCATACAATGAAAATGGGACATAAATACTGGATGTCGTAAGATATGAGAAGAACTTAGCATATCTTTGCAAATTATCTTCGCCAATTTGAGAAGAACTTTTGGATGTTACCTTGGTAAAATAATGCATGTAGTCCCCTCTCCGTTCATCATGTTCTACAGTTCTAATGATTACAATACTATCTATCTAAAGGTGATGAATCTTCCCGAGTGAATTCTACTCGTACTGATATATATTCTGATTACCTGGGAAATGGGACATACAATGAAGAGAAAATAGTACCAAAAAAAAGCCTCTCTACCTCCCAAGGTAGGGGTAAGGTCTACACACTATCCTCCCTAGCCCCCACTTGTGGAATTACATTGGGTATGTTGTTGTATTACTACGTTTTTATCCGCTTCATTTTTGGGTTTGTGGTACTTACACCTAAACTACTATCTCCTCAAGGTTATGGGCAGAAGTGAAGCAATTGTTTTTCCTTCCAAATTGACAACAATTATCGCTAAAGATATGAATCTGACTGTTTCTATCATTCTTTGTTTGTCATGATGCAAAAGGAATGGTTTGGGCTTGGGACTTCCATGTTGGAGGTCTCAAGTTCGAAACCCCTTGCCAGCGAAAGCAAGGGGTTTGCTTCTGGGTCGAGCTCATTGCACCGGGCTTGCCTAGTGCGGGTTACCTCTCCTATGTGGTTTGCGAGCTATTGCATAGGAGCGGGGGTTTTACCCTGTGCGCACCCGAAGGGTAGCGGCTGTGCGTTTCCCTTGTCATCAAAAAAAAAAGAAAAAGAAGAGAGATATACAAGTTTGGGCCGACCGGCCGAGGGTGGGAACTTTTCTTATATTAGAAAACTTTGAAAAACTAAGCATTTCACCTTATGGTCAACAACCTTGAGGAGGTTTTCTTTAGTTTCAACGGTCAGGAGCATTATGATAGACCTGAAGGGGTAATTTGTATTAATTCTGTTCTTAATTTAGAGAGGACTAGAGTTGTTACCCCTTTTTTTCCATTATCTAGATCAACTTGATTATGTTAACTAAGGAAAACAAGTTGGAAATTTTTATCACGATTCATTGTCCCCTCCTCTCCCCTCAAGAAACCCCCACATCTTACAGCATTGTGAAGAGAATTACGTTTAATATTAAAGAATCCCAAAGAAATTTAGGAACGGACCTATACTCCTCCCTTGAGCTCAAAACCTGTGCACCAACTGGCGTTGTGTTCCAACTTTTAAGGGATTTCTCGGGTATTAAAAAAAGGCAGGGCTTTGGTTTAGTGGTAAAGGAAGTACAACACAGGATGTGTAGGCAAACATCATGAGTTTGAAGCCCCTCGAAGATTAAGCTTGGTGTTTAAGTGGGAGTGGGGAGGAGGGTAAGGAGGCGAACCCAAATTCCTCCGAATTTCATGGATATCCTATGTCTTTCACTTTTACCCTTGAAAAGTCATGTACTTGTGCAATTGACACCTATTTGCATATATTTTGTCACCTTTTTGTCATAGGGATGTAATGCTTAACCATGCTCCTTTCTGACATGCAAACAGGTAAAGTAGGAGGCTTTATTGCATCAATACCGGATGTCATCGTTGCAGGCCTATTATGCTTTATGTGGACAATGCTTACCGCGTTGGGCTTGTCAAATTTACGCTATAGTGAAGCAGGAAGCTCGAGGAACATTATCATAGTTGGCCTGTCTTTGTTCCTATCCCTCTCTATACCAGCCTATTTCCAGCAGTATGGCATCACTCCGAAAAGCGACTTGCATGTTCCGAGTTATTTTCAACCATATGTCGTGGCTTCTCACGGTCCAATCCGCACAAACTTCGGAGGGGTATGCACCTTTGACTTGAATCACATGAACTAAAATTCTCTTGAATCGGTCCTAAATTATTTCTTTTGCAGCTAAACTACATTTTGAATACATTGTTATCACTCCACATGGTGATAGCATTTTTGGTAGCTGTGATCCTCGACAACACTGTGCCAGGGAGTCGACAGGAGCGTGGGGTGTACGTTTGGTCTGACCCCGAAACAGCAAAAAGAGAGCCTGCTGTAGCCAAAGACTACGGATTGCCATTCAGAGTTGGTAAACTCTTCAGATGGGTGAAATGGGTTGGACTATAAAACCCGGGGTTATGATTTGCTGCTCAGAGTTTCATCTAGCACATTTTTTCAAGCTCGTCAGGGAAGTCTCGCTAGAAATGAACATCTCAGATTTGATGAGGTAACACGGATTTACGACTTCTCCACACGCGAGGCGAGTTTATCGGACAAGTAGGTCTTATAGAGAGGGAGATAGTTGTGTACATGTAATATATCAGTTTGTATAAACTGTATGTAGTTTAGTTGAAATGTCCAGGTGAACCTATTTCTGTCTTCTTCTATTTTCTTTGGCTCCCACTTTGTTTACATTTCTGCAGAGTTGAGAGATTCAACTATGTATGTACCACAGAGATTAATATTATTCTTTTTGTTACATTAATGTCAGCTGAACTCTACAAAATAGTGTTCAATCATGAGTTTTCTTATAAACTCGAGTATCATTCGTTTGTTATAATGAATGTTGTTATAGAGAACATATATTATGACATAACAATAACATACTTGGGTGTTATTTATCAAGGGGGTTGTGGAGGGCAGAGTAGAGTATATATAGACGTTACCACTATTTCGTAGGGATAGTGTCTATTTTCGATGCAAAAATGATGGTAATAAGTAATAACAATCAGAGGACATATAATATAACATAACGTGAAGATTATATAAAACTGTTATTATGGGAAATGACTATAGTGTGGAGAGGTTTGTCGGTATTAATTTGATCATAAACGTATCACTTAATTTGGTTTTAGTTGATATTTTTGCTTAACGACTTTGAGCGTGTACTATTTGATACTTAATTTGTATAAAGTTAAGTAGACACATGTGTTTTACATGTCAATTCATGCGACATACGTTCAAACTGAATTGTATTATGTTGTATAGAATGCATATTGAATACGTAATTTTCTAGATTAATAGAGTTTTAATCTAGTATCATACCCTGTCTACATTCAATGAATTTAATTCTAATGCACTACCAAAATCCAATTTACCTACCTTTAGGTTAAAAATAAAAATAAAATTGTGCACTAAGTTTCTATTATATGTTGTGTAAGAAAAAATTGAATCACAAAGATTTATTTATCACATCCTTATAATAGAATCTTATAATCAGTCTTTTCTTAAATTGTGTGTATAACGAAAGCTTAATGCATCATGTTATTTTATTTACTTTAAAATCTAATATATTAAATCTTAAAAGTAACATAATAATAATTGGAGAAGTTAACCAATAAAATTGAAAATGAGTAATAGCACAAGTTCAGAAACTTCCATAAAAGTCAAACTCATTCTAAAGTTAATATCTGCATCAAGTCACCAACATATACACAAACAAATTTGGAATTTGAATTTTATGAATTCATTCAAGAATTGAATTTCATTATATTCTTAAATTTTATGTCTTCAATATTTAATATTCCACATAAAATATATTGGTTTAAGATAAACTCGATAATATCAAACTATTCCTATGTGATTCACTCAAACTCAATATTTTCAATGTAAAACATAAATTTATGAGTTAAAAATTTTACTTAAGTTACAACAACTAATAAAAGTGAACAATAGTATAATAAATTTAATCCTACAAAACTTTAATAATCAAACACATAAAATTTTAATTTTTAAAATCAGACTCTGCATATAAAATCATCTTATACAACGTTGAGATATTTATATTGATATTTATTTATTCCTTTTATTCCATGCTTTTTCTAAATTATAAATTTATGGCTCTAATTAAAGACACTTATACAAAGACATATCTATTTCTCATTTCTCAATACTGACATTTATCGTCAATATTTGAAGAAAATATCAACTTAAAATTGACATGTAGAAATATCATACGTAGAATATCAAGAAAAGAGTGATATAAACAATTTTTTTTTACATAAAATCTCGAGTTAAACGTTTTAATTTGAGTCCAGAAAATAAAATTGTCTTTGACAAAAAGCATTGTATCAAATTACGTCTCAAAAATGAACTTATCTTTTTTATAACCATAGTAACTTCGCAATACACTGTTGAATTAATCATTAATGTATAGTAAGATATTTTCTTTATCATGATTTATTTTTGTTATGATAAAGATGTATTGCATTACTATTTGATTTCACGTTTGGTGTTCCAAAAACTCTATAAAGTGGGGTACGATGGTATATTGCAGGGCCTATTTGATTTTATTTTTTTTTATTTCCATAAACTCGACTTTGAGATCTTTTATTGAAAGTGACAGGATTCCGACTCTCAAACTATCCCATTATATTTTACTAGAAACAAGTGGTCGTGCTAGCACGGGCCCAATATCTGTTATTTTTTTGTCTCACTTTATGTGATATAGATAAAATTTAGAGAGCCAATTAAATTTTAATATGATTTTAAAATATTTTAAGTTGTTAATTATTGTAATTCATAGTACTTTTTACATTATTTTAAAATAATATATGTTACTTTCCTTATCCCAATATATGTAGCACAAATAGAATTTCAAGAGTCAATATGTTGTTTATAATTGAAATTTACAATACTTTTTACGTAGTTTCCAAATTAAATAATATTGTACATGCTACCTCTTTTGTCCCATTTTGTGACAAGAAAGATTTATTTTATGAATAAATCGATTTTTTTTATAAGAAATCAATTTTTTATATGTTTTTAAAAAAATATATATTTTAAGTTGTCAATTATCATGATTTATAGTATTTTTTACATAATTTTTAAATATATATAAAAAATTAAAAAAATAAGACAAATAAATTAAAACGAAGAAAAAAATAATAGGAAATTGTATATGTAAATGTGGAACCACATAGGTGAAACAGGCATGTTGACTGTCACGTGTGTGATTATCTACACTTATATATAAGTAGTGGATATTGGTGGTAATCAAATACTACACTACTAATAGTCTAATACCTTTACCTACCCTAAAAGATGTGCTTGAAATTATCAAGAGGAGCAATAACAAAGGTCAAAGAACCACAACCACCAATTCTTACACGTGGGGTATAGATAGGTAGAATATACATAGATTTTCCTTCAAATTTTATGAGGTAAAAGACATTATTTTCGATAAATCTCGATTCAAAAAAAAAAGTTTTTAAGCAGATTTGCAAAAGAAAAGAGAAAGACGGTAAAAGAGCAAGAGACAAAGCAATGAAGCAACATGTAGTAATATGCATTGAAAAATAAGAGAATGTATTAATACTGAGGAGTAGAGAGGAGAGGAGGAGGCTCCCTCTCCCACATAAGGTGCAATACAACTCGGCTATCTATTACACTTTTATCCTCATTTTCGACTATTATATCTTCTTATTTAGAATCGTGTTATCAATAAACTGAAGTTGATCAATAACCACTCACTTCAAATGTAGTTTAATTAATTACTTACAATGGTCTTCCTCTTATTTTTTTGTCAATAAATTTCCTATAGTTGTGCAAACTTTTTTTTTAATAAAGATAAATTTTAATTAACACCATTTTATCATCATCATTAGAAGAGAAAAGGAACAAAGACAACTCCAAGATTTAATCTTTTGATTAAATGCACCACTAAGCTAAGCTTAGATAATTAACTTTCACGCATACAATTTCAAAATAAAACAATAGACTTTTTTTACATTTAAAACCAGTCCTTGAGCAATTTCTTATATATAAAGAAGTTCTTCGAAAATGAAACAAAATTCTATAAAAAATAACAATTACACTAAACACATTGAAAATTTAAAAGTATTCCAATAAACATTGAGAAAAATCATCCTATCGCAATATATGGAATCACTCAGATATTAGTTGTAGTGGAGTTATTACTAACTAGTAACTACGAGTTCGACCGAATTTAGTAGGGTTGCATATCGGTTCATTCGATTCGATTTTAAAGTTTATCGATTCGACGTATTGGTTATCGGTTTGTAGACATTTTAAATAGTTGAGAACCATTAAAGTATTGGTTTTTCAGTTATTGATCATTATCGATTTGGTTATCGGTTTAATCATTAAGATTTAACACAAAAAATAAATGATTGAGAATCACTTAGAAACATGATGACAAACCAAATAAACCTAAGTCAAGGACTTTAAATACCGAATGGTATAAATATAATTTATTAATTTACTATCAGGTTATCGATTAACCCGTTAAGAAAAAACTTCAAATCGTTAAGAACCGATAGCCCGATAATAAAAAAAATCAAAACAATCATCAAAATCGTTTAACCAATAACCCATTACCGATAAATTAATAACTTTTTTTCAATTCGATTTTGAACAAAAGATAGAATTTAGTAACTTATGTGATAACTTTATGGGGATTTACTTGAATTGCAAGAGAGAAATGATGGGTTAGTATTAACTTTGAGCAAGAATAGGAAACACTTTTACTCCTTACCTTTCTCTTTCTTTTCCCCCTTTTTAAGTTACTCACCCAAAAATAATAGTAGTAAAATTATACTCATCTATATACACTACGATGCGTGATGGAATTATTAGAATTTCATTATTCTTAATTAAAGATTTAGTTAATTTTTGTATAACATATGATGAATACAGTGCATAAATAAAAGTAAGAATTCATGTAGTCGAATCATCAGTAATTTTTCCATAGAAAACACTTTACATCACTTACCTTGAGTTTTGTCAAGATTGCTCGCCTGATAAAAGAGCCTTTAACAAGTGGTATTTGCCTTCTTTAGTCATACGATATTGTTAAGAGCCTTTTTTCAAGCGGTATTTGCCTTCTTCAATCTTGCGATATTGTTAGATCATTTATTCACTCCAAGATTTTCCACTCCTAACCACAATTCTTGTTAGGTATTTCACTGCAAAAAGAAGATAGGAATAAAAAATTGTATTTTTATAGGTATCAAAGATCTAGTAAATAAATGTTAAGTAAACTTTATAACGTTATAATAAACACATGACATGATAGCTATTTTGAATTGGACGAATTGTCAAAAGAGGGTCATTTACTCATAACAAGAGTAGTTTTAATCATATTTTTATTTCTACGACTTCTGTCACAGCTCATGAAATTCCGTCTGCTAAGCTAGAGCCTTCAAACATTTGCTTGTAATGCAGCAAAAGAAAAGGGGAAAAAAAATCCATAAATCAATCCTATCATCTCTATCTCATGGAAACTACGAGATCACCCCAAAAAGCCTTTAGCATCTGGGGTTCACCATTACCTTGTAGGATTAATTCTTTAATAGAAATTACTAAAAAAAGGTAACTTTTTTTTCAAGCAACAACTCTTAATTGTTTGTATCTCATGCCTATGGGCTATAAATATTCCTTTCAACCAAGAGAGTTAATTTTGATATATTATTGAAATGGTTAGTTTTTCTGGGATGTCTTGCGAAGATAGCGATCTCTTTTGATTGGATGAGAATAAATCAAAAAATATTTAATCATCCTATATTAAATCTGAATTTTTGATTCTTCCAAACTTTGCACTATTTTATTTTATTTTTAAATTTCTATTTCTCAATAATATTCCACGATCAAAATAATCCATAAAATTATGTAAAATAATTTCATAGAAGTTCTTCAGTCTGAATATATAGATAATCCTCTGAATAGATATTTACTCAGGGGGGATTTAATGGTTAAACCAACACCAAAGCTAAATGGTATTTTCTTCGTCCCAATTTATCTGTCTCGTTTTGATTTTTAAGATTCAAACAAGTCTTTTTTAATTAGTATAATTTTTCATATACTTTTTAAATATCATGAATTACTAGTTATTGTGACTTATAATTTTTTTATAAAAAAAAGTAGTTATCAACTATTTTGAATTTTATATCCAAATTCATGGTCAAATTATATTATTTGATTCTTGAAATTTAAACAATGCTACATAAATTAAGTCAAAGAAAGTAAAAAACAATGGTATTTTCGGGAGTTCGATTTGAAAATTTTATTGGAGGTTGAATCTCCTTCAATTCAGCTCCATGTTAATGTAACTATACAAGTTTGTTGTAGTAAAATGGGTAGAGTTTACAAATAATTACTTTTTAAATTTACTTCTTTATAATTTTATAAATTAAGTAATATCGTAAGACTTTACATATTAAATTTAAAATTTAATAACAATAATTATTTTTCAAAGATAGGACCGAAAAGTGGTTGGTGGGAATAACGCTTTTTCTACGAAATTCTTTTATCCCCATGAAATTCTACTGTTAGAGCAGAATAAATTTGAACCTCTTTTAATTACTAATTTTCCTTAGTTGGACTAAATCTTACAGATTTTAATTTAATATATAATATAACATAAAAAGGAAAAAAAGGGTAAGAATAGTTGTCTACTTGTCTCTATCTTCCTTGAAAGAAACCAACCACACTACAAATTCACATGTATATATGTGGATGTCTAGATAGAAACGTGTGTGTATCTTTATGAATCATATCAACAACTATGTATTTATTAGACTTAATAAATAAGTAGTATTTTTGTTTGTTTCAATTGGGTTATCATAACTTTTTTTTGTTTGTTTTAAAAAGAGTGTTAATTTTTTAAAAATAATTTAAACTAAGATCATATGATTACAGAGATATTTTCTATGTTCCTAATTACTTGTTCAATTTTTCTTGTTTTACTAATCCATTTTGATAAATCAAGAAAATACAATTTTTTTTACCTATTATACCCTCTATTAATTTCTTTGAAAAATGTAAAACTTTTTGAAAATCTTAAAATTTTAATTCATCCAATTCATAATTAATAGGGGTAAAATGGTAAACTCACTATGTCAATCACTGTTTTCTTAATAAGTGTGTCAATTCAAAAGTTGACAAATAATTAGGGATAGAGATAGATAATATATTTGGCATATCTTTAATTAAGACGATAAAATTCAAAAGTCTTTTATTTTCTTAAATTTCATGTCAAGTCAAAAGAAGACAAACAAATTAAAATCGAACAAGTAAAATACCCATCATTTTAGAAACTTAAAAATAGTCTTTTAAAAAGCTACTAGGATAAATAATTAGTGAGAAAAAATCCCCTTTATTTTTTGTGTCTATTTTAGTTTGTATTGCGACATTTCTTACTTTCTCAATCCCATATGTGGCAATTTTTTCTTTATAGTTCGTTTCGAAAAGTTCACTTTATTATAATTAGAACAATCTAATTTTAATTTTTTATTATTTACAAGTACATAAGTATGTAAGAATTATTTTAGACTATAAAGTTCAAAAGTAATTCTTTTAAAATGACATATCAAGTCAAATAATATCACATAAATGAAACACAGAAAGTAATAAAAAAAAAAATTATTCCAACCTAAAATGTAATCTATTTAAGGTGTATGTAATCTTTTGGAGGTACAAAAATTATTCTTGATTAACAATGAAATTATTAAGAGAGGAAAAAAGTGGTAGGTGTGAGATTGACCAAACTTCCTTCACCCACCCACTCCCCCAATATAAATACCATGTTCATTTCTTTCATATCTCAGCTTCGATGTTCCTTTAGAACTACAAGCTTCAAATAAATTTCTCTCTTCTTAAATTTTCATTTTTTTTCTCAATTACACCCCTAATTTTATAGAGTAATTGCAATTTGCACCCTAGAAAAATGCAATCGCTTACTCCATCATCGTCGGGGATAAATCTCAAATCCTTAATCCGGACGAAGATACAGTCGAACCGGGTTAACCCGAATCGACCGGTTATCAGATGCGTTTACCGGTTTGACGCGGCCAACGCCGCCGTCAACACCGGTACCGTGAATACCAACTCTGCCGGACACGTCGGCGGTTCGAGAGCCGACTGGCAGAGTTCCTGTGCGATTTTAGCAAGTAAAGTTGTGTCGCAGCAGCAGAACGCTGAGAAGAGTGGCGGCGCTGGTAACATCACCGCCGTGAACGGCCATAAGGCAACGATGGATCTCGATCTAGTTCCAATCGATAACCAACCTAAGCCGCTCACCATCACTGACCTCTCCCCAGCGCCGATGCACGGTGCTCAGCTTCGCGT
>JAJOOR010003969.1:0-14158 GCA_036250505.1 Solanum acaule | reverse complement strand
GAATAGTTACAAAATTAAAAGATCATTTATTCATTTCGGATAGTTACAAAAAAAGATCATTTATTAATTTCGATATTTTAAGGTCATTGGTGCAAGTCAATTTTTTTTTGCGGTACTTTTTTATATATTTTGTATTTTTAATATATTTTCGTTGATTTTTATATTTTTCGGACATTTGTGAAGAAAAACAAAATATTTGATAATTTTCGAATAGTTACAAAATTAAAAGATCATTTATTCATTTCGGATAGTTACAAAAAAAGATCATTTATTAATTTCGATATTTTAAGGTCATTGGTGCAAGTCAATTTTTTTTTGCGGTACTTTTTTATATATTTTGTATTTTTAATATATTTTCGTTGATTTTTATATTTTTCGGACATTTGTGAAGAAAAACAAAATATTTGATAATTTTCGAATAGTTACAAAATTAAAAGATCATTTATTCATTTCGGATAGTTACAAAAAAAGATCATTTATTAATTTCGATATTTTAAGGTCATTGGTGCAAGTCAATTTTTTTTTGCGGTACTTTTTTATATATTTTGTATTTTTAATATATTTTCGTTGATTTTTATATTTTTCGGACATTTGTGAAGAAAAACAAAATATTTGATAATTTTCGAATAGTTACAAAATTAAAAGATCATTTATTCATTTCGGATAGTTACAAAAAAAGATCATTTATTAATTTCGATATTTTAAGGTCATTGGTGCAAGTCGAAATTTTTTTGAGGTGTTTTTTGTATTTTTTATGTATTTTTCTTATTTGTTTTATATGTTTCGCACATTTACTAAGAAAAATAAAATATTTGATAATTTTTGGACAGTTACGAAAAGATGTAAAATTTTGATCTTTTATTCGTTACGATATTCTAAAGTCATTGGTGCAAGTCAAAAATTTTTTTGAGGCGTTTTCTTTTTTTTTTTTTGTCATTTTTATCGATTCTTATATTTTTCAGACATTTAACAAAAAAAATAAATTAAAATATCAAAATTTTATTTTTTCCTAATGGGCCGAAAAATATGAAAAAATATATATAAAAAAATATAAAAACACCTGTAAAAATTTTTCGATTTGCACCAATGAATTTATAATATCAAAAATATTGGTTTCGAAAAAAAATCAAAATTATACTTTTATTGGTAAATGACCGAAAAATATAAAAATTAAGGAAAATATAAAAACGCCTTTAAAAGTTTTTTCGACTTGCACGAATGTCTTTAAAATATCTAAAATAATGGTTTTGAAAAAAAAATCAAAATTGTATTTTTTTTCGTAAATGACTGAAAAATATAAAAAAACATAAAAACTCCTTTAAAATCTTTTTGACTTGTACCAATGACATTAAAATATAAAAAATAATTCTTTTAAAAAAATATTTTTTTTTGTAAATGACCGAGAATACAAAAAATCAAGAAAATATATGGAAACACCTTAAAAAAAAATTAAGACTTACCCCAATGACTTTAAAATATCGAAAATAATGGTTTTTGAAAAAAAAAAGATATATTTTTTTCGTAAACACCCAAAAATTATAAAATAAAAAACCTTAATATTTTTTTGACTTGCACCAATGACATTAAGATATCGAAAATAATGGTTTTCGAAAAAAAACAAAATATATATTTTTTAAAAATGACCGAAAAATATAATAACACGTTGAAATTCTACTTGCACCAATGACTTTGAAATATCGAAAATAATGGTTTTCGATGTAAAAAATCATTTTTTTCTTAGAAGACAGAAAAATATAAAAAAATAATAATATAAAAACACCTTAAATTTTTTCTTGACTTGCACCTATGACTTTGAAATATGAAAATAATGATTTTTGAAAAAAAATCAATTTTCTTTTTCAAAAATGACCGAAAAAATATATAAATCAAGAAAAAATAACAGAGTATCAAAACACTTTAGAAAAATTCAACTTGTGCCAATGACTTTAAAATATTGAAAATAATGGTTTTAAAAATCAAAATTAATTTTGTTTTTCGTAAATACCCAAAAAATATAAACATCAACAAAAACATAAATTCAAGAAAATAATAAAAAAACATTCAAAAAAAAATTTGACTTGTACCAATGACTTTAAAATATCAAAAATAATGGTTTTCAAAAAAATTAAGATATGTTTTTCTCGTAAATACCCGAAAAACTATAAAAATAAAGAAAAACTTAAAAATCAAGAAAAATATAAAAACACCTTTAAAAATTCGACATGCATCAATGACATTAAAATATCAAAATTAATGGTCTTTGAAAAAAATTATTTTTTTCTGTAAATGACCGAAAAACATAAAAATAAAGAAAAAATATAAAAGCACCTTAAATAAAATTTCGACTTGCACCAATGACTTTAAAATATCGAAAATAATTGGTTTAAAAAAAAATTATTTAAAAAAAATTATAAGAATCAAGAAAAATATAAAAAAATTATAAAAACACTTTTAAAAAAATTAACTTGCACCACCGACTTTAAAATATCGAAAAGAATGGTTTTTGAAAAAAATTAAAATTTTATTTTCTTCCTAAATGGATGAAAAATATAAAAATCACAAAAAAATATAACAACACCTTTAAAAGATTATCGACTTGCATCAATGACTTTAAAATATCGAAAATAATTGTTTTTAAAAAAAATCAAAATTTATTTTTTTCGTAAATGACTGAAAAATATAAAAATCAAGAAAAATATAAAACACCTTTAAAAAGTTTCCGACTTAAACCAATGACTTTTAAATATGAAAATAATGGTTTTAAAAAAAATCAAAATTTATTTTTTCCGTAAATGGCCGAAAATTATAAAAATCAAGAAAAAAATAAAAACACCTTTAAATTTTTTTCGACTAGCACCAATCACATTAAAATATCGAAAATAACGATTTTTGAAAAAATTAAAATTATTTTTTTCGTAAATGACCGAAAAAAATATGAAAATCAAGAAAAATATAAAAACACCTCAAATTTTTTTTGACTTGCACCAATAACTTTAAGATATCGATAATAATGGTTTTTCAAAAAAATCAAAAAATTATTTTTTTCGTAAATGGTCGAATAATATGAAAATAAAGAAAAATATAAAAACACCTTTTAAATTTTTTTGACTTGCACCAATGACTTGAAAATATCAAAATAATAGTCTTTGAAAAAAAATCAAAATTTTATTATTTTTCGTAAATGGCCGAAAATATAAAAATTAATAAAAATATAAAAAATATACCTCAAAAAAATTTCAACTTGCACTAGTAACTTTAAAATATCGAAAATAATTGTTTTTAAGAAAAATATATAAATTTTTTTCTTTTTTCGTAAATGTCCAAAAAATATAAAAACTAAGAATTATATTTCTAAAAATTTATAAAAACACCTCAATAGAAATTTCGACTTGCACCAATAACTTTAAAATCTAAAAAATAATGGTTTTTAAGAAAAATCAAAATATTTTTGTTTTTTTTCGTAAATGACCAAAAAATATGAAAATCAAGAAAAATATATATATATTTTTTATAAAAACACCTTTAAATTTTTTCGACTCGCACCAATGTCTTTAAAATATCGAAAATAATGGTGTTTTTCCTCAATGTCTGAAAAATATAAAAACACCTCAACAAATTTTTGGCTTGCACCAATGAATTTAAAATATTGAAAATAATGGTTTTAAAAAATAAATTAAAATTTATTTGTTTCCGTAAATGTTCGAAAAATAAAAAAATTAAGAAAATATGTTTTATAAAAAATATATAAAAATACCTAAAAAAATATTCGGTTTGCAAGGCCTGGGCTCCGTGGTCGATCTTTGTAGGCCTAGGCGCCTGACTGTGATATAGGTTGGCCAATGCGCGCATGTGTAACACTCTGTATTTTACGTGTACTAGTTCTATTTATATGACGCTTATAAATTGCCTTGTGGTGTAGCTATGGACTCGGTTTCCTATGCGACTAGTGACAATAAAATAGGTTTAAAGTGAACTGTCCGTAGATTTTAACGCGACCTGATTAAGTTGACGTCGATGGAAGTATTTAGACTTGAGATCATAAGGTGGTATTTGAGTCTAAAGTTTAAAGTGACCTAGTGTATATAAGTTTTAAGTTAATTTAAAGGTATTACGATCTAGAAATGGAATAAAATATTGAGGTGCTTGCTTGACTTAATTAAGCAAGTAGGTGAATATATGGACTAAGTTAATGGAGTCAAGGCTAGTGGAACCAATTGAGACTATGTTACTGGACCCATTTGAGGCTCAAATTAAGTAAAAGAAAAAGAGAAGAATAGACGGCCCAACCCAACACTCAAGTATGCCCCCAAAGCCCAATCTATCCAAGCCCACAAATAGGTAGCTAAAATGTCTAAGTAGATGCATCACCTACTTAGTATTTGTGGTCAATTTTAAAGCCAAGTGGTGGCTCGAAATAAAGAGGAGAAAGAGTCAGCAAAAAGAATCCTTTGAAAAGCTAATAATCTGATATGAATCTCTCATTTTCCTCATCTAAATCTTAAGTGTCCCAAGCCTGTCAATATCACTCCTCTCTCCTTCAAATAACCATCCTAATTTTCCATTAGGGTTCTATGTATTTTAAGCTTATTTCTTGCAAAGCAGCTCACAAAGTCACCTTCTCTCCTCCTTAGTTTTCAGTATATTAAAGAAATCTACTCATGGGAAGTGAAGATATTGGTCGCAACCAAGGTGTTGTCACTATCTCCCAAATAATAAGAGTAACACTTAAATGAAAGGTTGATCATTGTAGTCACGTTGGTCGGAAGCCAAGGTATGTAAGGCTATTCGATTCCGTATTCCTTGGCATGAAATCTGAAATTTGTGATTACTATCAACGAAGTGATTTTCCAAAGCTTTGTTCCTAAATAGAGGTATCATAGAGGTAGCGTACAATCTCCAACATGGCTAACGATATTTTCCCCTCTCTGTAGTATCTCAAGTTACTGAGTACATGTTCATTACACTATATTTGTGTGTTTACGTAGTAGTATAGAAATGATATTCACAACAACAAGCTTGACAAATTCTCCTCTTAGTCAATTGAAGTCAATTGTGTCATTTAAGCTCATAAGTAATGCATTGATGTTATATAGTTCCTTACATCATTGTCACTGTCTAAGTTATTATTCTCATGTCTTCTACTACTTGTCTGTGGTTCCAAAGCTCAATACAAATTATGACCACCAAAACAACAATCTCAAAGATTAAAGAAACAAAGTGAATCAATCTGTATAATTATGGGTGGCATTCCAGGAGAAAATGCCTAGCATGGGTCGATCCCAATTGGTATAAAAGAGTGGCAGCTCAGGGGATAAAGCCTATCATGGGCCGATCCCAAGTTGTGTAATTATGAGGTCTGCATCCCAGGGGTTAAAATGCCTAGCATGGGTCATCCTCTTCTACCACTGATCAGCTGGTCATTTGTATCACATGCTTTACAAAGATTATATAGTACATAAAAGAAAATAAAAGAATGTAACATACACAATTCCATAAGTATAACCAAAGGTGGTCTCTAATCCCCATCTATTTATATTTGGTTTCACTTGAGATCTCGTTTTACATATGTTTGTATTATACCTTATATATCCAGTACATTCTTTCATACTAACGTCCCTTATTGGGGACGCTACATTTTATGTTATAGTACATCTATTACACTGGTAGATCTCCCCAATAGAAGCACATGATACTCAGTGTTGTTGGTGAGCTCCAGGTTGATTCGGGGATTTGCTGAGTCTTTACTATGCGTATTTTGATAGTTGTACAGTCATGGATTCTAGTAGAGGCTTTGTAGACATCGTAAAGCTATCATATGTATTCATAGTTTTACTTGTCACATGTATTGGTTTAGCTAGTCGACATGTGTTGTATATGTAGCTTCTCATTAGTAAATCTATCTGCATAGTAGTTCACTTTCTCATCGTAGATCACTTGTAAAACATTTGTTCATATGGTACTTGTTCGTCTCACCTGGGGTTGGAGTGTGACAAAAGTGGTATCAGAGCAGTTCGTCCTATGGAGGCTACAAAGATGTGTCTAGTAGAATCTTACTTATGAATGTGTTGCGCGCCACATTTTTAATTAGGGGACTACTTGGACATTTAGCAAATGTTACTTTCCTTCATAATTCAGATTGTGCGACAGAGATAAGTTATTCCCACTTGTACTTGATCATGTTATTCATATTATGCTTGCTTACTATGGTAAAGGTTAATGGTAGCTAAAATGTCAACATGCAAGCTACAGAGAAGGATCTTAAGTTATCAAAATTTAGACTAGATTGAGCTCATTTTATCCGATCTTCCCACTCCACAATATATATGTAAAGGCTTTTAATTTATTTGCATCTAAAGTTGCATTTGTACCATTTGTATCAAGTTGGTTCAATTGAGAAAGATATAGTATGGTTATCTATATGCTTAAAAAATGACGGGTTATCTAGTTACATATATGAGCTGTAGCATTTCCAAGCACATCTTCCTAGGAGGATGTAACCAACTGTTGAGTTCAATATTTCCTCCATATTTATAGGATCTATTCCTATTGAAGACACTCGTTCTTAGTCTGTGATATACATAGAATTTTTAGCTTTACACATGTACTCGAAATTGATATTGTTGAATCAGTTTCTTTTAGTTGGAAGAAGGCAGTGTCACAATCTGATAGGTGAATGTATCAGTGCAATAATGTTACTAGAGATACCCCTAATTGGCTGACAAGTCCCAACTTCTCACCATATATCATCCCAAATATGTTAATAGTTGGCTTTTTATATGATATGTGCCAACCACCCCGAATAAGTACTAATAACATTTGTATTCTTTTCATGGTTATAAAACTTAGTGATAAGTGTGCTAATTGCTGCATATGATATATGTATGGTAGTTCCTACTATGATCTATGTTTTGGCTATAAAGGATTAGTATGTGACTAAATGGTAAGGTTAACAAAGAAAAATTGATTGGTTAGGCATAACTTGTGATTAATGGATTAGAGTACATGAAGCTACTAATTTTGATTAAAAGGTACTTGTTAGATGTGAGAATGAAGCTTGAATAACACGGGCCGAATATGTACGTAGAGTTTCTAGTTAGAAAAGAGATGGGTTATGTCAAATCCCCTAAACATAGGAGTAGGGGTGATATGAGGATGCGATAGAGGAGTGAGATAGGTGGTTATGAAAGAGTGATTTCTAAGTGTATGAGGCAAGAATAAGGTATCAACTCTTCAACCCTAACAAGTTATAAAAGCGCACCCGAGAATAATTTTGTGAACCTTTGTTAGACAGAGAAGTCATTTTAGTATTGATTCAAGTCTTGATATTTGGTCTTGATAACAACAAGAAAAAAAGAGGGGAATATTAAGGTCACCTAGATAGAAGATACATGGACCTAGTTCATCTACATCATTAGTACAAAAGAGAAGTATAACATTATACACATATAGACTTCCATCAAATTGAATAGAGGTACTACAAGATTCATTTAATATATGCCTGCAGTAATTCATCAATCATAGTCCAGTTAAGGGAGAGGAAAAATTAATCATATGCTAGTTGTTCTTATTTGCTATCTTGCATGGGAAAAGAGTCGGAGCACCCTCACATGTTATAAAAAAAAATCTATTAGTGTGGTCAGACCTGTCTAGTTAAGCCCACGTTATGAATCGTGATATAACTTTATAGGTACTTGACATTTACATGTTATTAGAGTTCATGTTTTATGGTGCGTTCAAGCTTCACTATTTATTTTCTATTTTAACCTTCAAAAAGGCACCAGACATTGAGTGTGATGTAACACAAGTTAGTAATGAAGGCAAAGTTGACCTCGGCCTCCTACTCCAAAAGATGAACTATTGAAGATTATTTTTTCTAACTTAACTGTAGTATTTTTATTGATCTAGAAGGAAGCTAAGTTCCAATAGCAGGGGAAATCAATTGAATGTACTTTAAGGGAGTAAGGAATAAGGGCAGAACTATCTCACCCATGATTTAATGCTTAATAGTTTATGAAAAAAAATTGATTTTTTTTCGTAAATGGCCGAAAAATATGAAAATCAAGGAAAAAAATAATATAAAAACACCTTAAAAAAATTTCAACTTGCACCAATGACTTTAAAATATCGAAAATAATGGTTTCCAAAAAAAAAATTCAAAATTTTATTTTTTTCGTAAATGACCAAAAAATATAAAAATCAAGAAAAGTATAAAAACACCTTTACAAAAATTTTGACTTGCACCAATAACTTAAAAATATCGCAAATAATGGTCTTCGAAAAAAATCAAAATGTAAATGACCAAAGAATATCAAAATCAAGAAAAATATTTAAAAAAATATAAAAACACTTTAATTTTTTTATTTTTACCAATGACTTTAAAATATACAAAATAATGCTTTTCGAAAAAAAATCAAATTGTTTTTTCGTAAATGGCCGAAAAATATGAAAATCAAGAAAAATAATAAAAAATATTTATAAAAACACCTTTAAAATTTTTCCGACTTTACCAATAACTTTAAAATATAAAAAAACAATGGTTTTAAAAAAAACAAAAAAATTATTATTTTTCATAAATAACTGAAAATTAAAAATCAAGAAAAATAAAAAAAATATAAAACACCTTCAAAAAAATTCCAACTTGGACCTATGATTTTAAAATATTGAAAATAATGGTTTACGAAAAAAATCAAAATTTTATTTTTTCGTAAATGACCAAAAAATATGAAAATCAATGAAAAAATATAAAAAAATAAATATAGAAACACTACTAAAACAACAACGTTTAGCGATGAAATGTAGCGACAAAATATATTTCGTCGCTATATAACGACGGATTAACTATGAAATAAATATTTTGTCAGAATAATAATAAGCAATTTTGTTATTTATTCTATAGCGATGGACTGTATATTCCGTCACTATTTATTAGCGCGAAAGTTGGCACCTTAATATTTCCTACGAATTTAACAACGAAAGGGTTGCGACAAATTGAATTAATTTAGAGTGACGGATTAGCAACGGAAAATTCGTCGTTACGACTTTTAGTATTTATTTATAAATTTTATATTTTGTAGCGACAGAAAAATCCTTCGTTAGTTTCTATTCTAAATAAATTAAAGATGTTTGTTAGCGACGGAATTTATATGTGTCGTTAAATCCGTCGCAAAATAAAATAAAATTTAGGGATAAGTTAGGGCACAAAAAAATTCCCTCTCAGTTCTACTAACAAAAGATTTGAGCTCTCCAACTCTCTCTCTTGTGCTCTTCAACTATTCCTCTCTCCCATTCTTCAAATACTACAAATAATTGCTATTTCACTCTCTTCAATGTGAGAAATCGATTAGTTTCTATCAATTTTCGAATTCAAAATCAAGTGAGTTGTACTAACTTTTGTATACTCTAATTTCGAGTTTATTTTTTGTATATTAAGATGTGTTCTATCAATTTTTGTTGATTTTGTTTGTGGGTTTTGGTAATCTTGAAATATGAGACAAGGGTTCTACTAGGAAGAATTATTTTGCCATAATCGAGTTACACTTAGATGCAATTAGGGTTTGTTTTAAAAGATTAGTGATATTATAAAAGATGTCAAAACCAGATCTTAAGATAGTCAATTTTTGTTGTTAGTAATCAGCTGTGAATAAGACTACTTTTTTGTTGTTAGTAGTCACTTTTTCTATCTGGGTTTTGCTTGAACAACAACAAGATTCTGAGCATTATCAAGAATACATTTTGCTATGCTTCTTGGGTCTTTGAGTTCTATTTTTAACTTCCGTTTGTATTTTTCTATTTTGAAATTGTTAATTTGAAAAGTTTAGTTTAGGCATCGTATAACTCGTTTTATGAGAATATATAGTGGTGTTTAAATTCTATTTTTTTCTATTTTAGAAGGTATTGCAGCTTATGAAAAATATGTGGAGTTTTATTTATTGGTGAAGGTGTTTGTTGCCTGTTTGTCCTAAGAACAGTTAACTAAGTAAGCTCTCCTTCTCTATCTTATTCTATTTCATTTTTCTTGGATTGTCAAAGTCACGACTTAGAGAAAAAATGTTTATTTTTGATAGTCGATTAGTAATTTCGATATGTATTTGGTAGCTGATTCAACTATAATTTTTACGTATTGTCAAACATTGTCGAATTAGATACAAATGAATGAAAATGGTTCAAGAAAGAGAGTTTTAGATAAGCATTAACATTATCAACTTAAAGAAGTTGTTCACAAACTAAACAAAAAATGATTTTCTATTCATAGACATAATTAAAGAAATGAATAACAAACAAACAAAAATGACATCTATTGCCATCAACTTTTTTTTGCCACACGCAAGGAAGTAAATCAAGAAGAGACTAGCAAAATTTTCATTCAATATTTTTATCTGTACCTAAATTTCTGCAGTAAGTCAATCAAATTTTGGTGTATCTAAAGATTTTCTCCTTGCTCCATATCAAATGAAAGATTCTTCTTGAGTTCTCGTTGTCATACTCTACTGGATTAGATACCAGTTATTGAGATCTCTGATTGTTAATCACATTAACATGTCTTTCACAAATTTTAGATTTAATGTAAAGTATGCAAAGTTCAATTTTTCATAGCTATTAAGTAACTGCTTGCTTTCTCTGCTCTACTTCTCTGTTTCTTTTCTTTGTGCTCCTCTATTTGTGTAAAGAAATTCACCTGATCAACATACAATGATCTTTAAGTTTGTATTTTTTCTTTTCCACAAGGTGTTATTATAGTTTGTGGAGAATATGTGGACCTTTGCTTCTTCGTGAACGTGTTTGTTGCTTATTTATCCTAAGAACAACTATATCGAGTTTACGTAAGTTCTACTTATCTCTCTTAGTCTGTTTATTTTTTCGGGTCGTTCGACTTTATGCTTGATGAAACTTTCAGAAGGGTACTGATTGTGAGCAGACATGGGATAATTATGCATATGGTGGTTAAAATTTCAAATGTTATACACAGATTTTACTGACATTGCAATCTTTCAAGGCTCTCAAATCTCGTCTTGTTCCACTAATTTCACTCACCCTACATCCTTCTTTTTTCATCCTCCTTTTCTCAACTTTTCAGTTCCTCGGTATGATTTTTATTTGGTACTCCATTATATTTACAATTGTAACACTGGAAATTAGTTACTAGCAAGAGAAATGAAATTCAAACCACTTTCTTGATTGTTTGCAGTAATTTTTGTGTTTATCTTTTTGGCATCACACTTTTTGTAACTTTACATTAATTAGAGTACGATACAATGAGTGTAGTACTTATTTTATGATCTAATTTTAGGCTTATAATTATCAAATGACTTGACATTTAATTAGCCTAAACTAGAATTAGTAGTAGAACAAGTCATCTTATCATTTATGTGTAGGGATTTAAGAGAGTACACTATTTTAAAATAACATTATAGTTGGGTCAAATCATACTAAACTAACTGGACAGTGATAAAATAACATAAAGGAGCACTAATACATGTATTTCAGTATGATCCCTTCCTTGTCATTGCACTTCCTGCAACTTATCATTTTCTTGTTATTGCACTTTTTGTAACTTAGGATTAATAGAATAATATATTTTAAGATAACTGGACAGTGATCAAGAACACTTATATTAACAGAAAAGGCGGCGAATGATTTAAAAAGTGCAAAGATATACTCTTTTTCATAAAGGTATTTTAACATGATCTTTTCTTTTTAGGACATCCAGATTGTATAACTTATAAAAGAGAAATTTTTGATTGTCTTGCTTGTTCTAAAATTTCTAGGAACATGAGTAATTTGAAGCGTGGTTGGATGTATGAGAGGTTGGATGGATGAGGGGGTATACTCTCCAGTTTTATAACTGGTTTGAATAACTTTATTCAGTATGCACGTTCACAAAAAAATCGTATGAGTGGTGACAACATTAAATGTCCTTGTAAAAAATGTCATAACCTTAAATACATGGATGTTGAAATTGTTAAATATCACCTTTTTCAATATGAATTTGTTGAGAACTATTTTGTCTGAAAATATCAAGGGGAATAAGATGCTTTTGATGAGATGTATTTTGTTAATGATTTGCATGGTGGCACTCAACCTGAATTGGGATATGATAATCTGTACCGACAAATGGTTTTGGATGTAGCTAGTCCAGACTTTGATCAAGGTTTGAGTTGACAATTTCATAGCAATATTAAACATGAGTCATCTCATACTTATGAAACTTCAATGGAGGAGGAGATAAATCCTTCAATAGAGGAGACGTCTGATCTTCCAATGGATGAGGAGCCTAATCCTGAGTTTCAAAGATTTTATGATTTACTACAGGCTGCTGATGCAAAATTGTATCCCGATTCCTCCGTCACAGAGAGGTTACAACCAAATGATGCAATTGTTGAAAGATTCTTTACCTGAAGATAACATAGTGGTTGATAACTATTATCAAACAAAGAAGTTGGTGCGTAGCTTGGGTTTGCCAATTGAGAAGATTGATTGTTGTGAATCAGGATGTATGTTATATTGGGGTGATGATGAGAACCTTACATCTTGTAAATTTTGTGGTAATCAGAGGTATAAATGTCGTGTAGGCTCTCATAAGAGGAAATTGGTCCCTTATAAGAAAATGTATTATTTTCCTCTGATTCCTAGATTGAAAAGATTATATGCATCTCATGCTACAGTTGCTGATATGAGATGGAATCATGAGCATACACAGGAGGAAGGGGTAATGTGTCATCCATCAGACTATGATACTTGGAAACACTTCAATGAAACTCATACCTTTTTTGCCAATGAACCAAGAAATGTAAGATTGGGGTTATGTACGGATGGTTTCCAACCATTCAGTCAGACTGGGAGGAAATACTCTTCGTGGCCAGTGATTGTAACTCTATATAATTTACCTCCAGGAATATGCATGGAGGAAGCGTATATGTTTTTAACTGTCATTATTCCAGGGCCAAACAATCCCAAACATAAAATTGATGTTTAACTGCAATCTCTAATAAAGGAATTGACCTTGTTGTGGGAGACAAGTGTAGAAGCATTTGACATTTCAAAAAAGCAAAACTTTAAACTAAGGGTAGCTTTGTTGTGGACTATAAGTGACTTTCCAGCATATTCTATGTTATCAGGATGGAGTACTGTGGGCAAGTTAGATTGTCCTTATTGTATGGAGGAGACACAATCCTTTAGATTAGAACATGGTAGAAAAACATCTTGGTTTGACAGTCATAGGATGTTTCTTGACCAACATCATCATTTTCGGAGAGATTGTAAAAACTTTCTTAAAGGCAAGACTGTCAAAAGATTTCCACCACCTTACAAAATAGGAGAGGAGATTTTGAACCAAAATTGTGACTTAGGGATAAGGAAAGTAACTGAGTTAGATGCAGAAGAGGTTAATCGAAGAATATGTAAGTCTTGTGGATGGAAAACGCAAAGTATCTGTTGGGATTTACCATATTGGAGTTCTATCATGATTTGACATAACGTTGATGTCATGCATATTGAGAAAAATGTGATTGATAATGTATTTAACACAGTTCTTAATATTGTTGATTAAACCAAAGACAATTCACAATCACGTTTGGATATGGTAAACTATTGTGATCGACCTTAGTTGGCAAAGGATTCAAATGGTAAATACCCCAAAGCTGCATATACAATAGACAAGGAAGAAAGAGCTATCTTGTTTAATTGGGTCAAAGATTTGAAATTTCCAGATGAGTATGTTTCAAATTTGTGTAGATGTCTAGACACAAATACGAAAAAGCTATATGGCATGAAAAGTCATGATTGTCACGTGTTCATGCAAAGACTTTTGCCTATTGCTTTTCGTGAATTACTTCCTAGTAATGTGTGGCAAGCACTTACAGAGTTAAGTTTATTTTTTAAAGATCTTACTTCAACCACTCTACGAGTGGATGACATGGAGAGATTAGAAGCAGATATCCCACAAATTTTGTGTAATTTAGAACGTATATTTCCTCCAGGGTTGTTTGACTCGATGGAACATTCGCCTGTGCACCTACCATATGAAGCAAAGATCGTTGGACCTGTACAATATCGATGGATGCATCCTTTTGAAAGGTAAATGTGAAATTTTATGACAAAATTATGACAAGCATGTTATACTTGGTAATTCTAATATGATGGTACATTCATTTATTATCTA
>JAJOOR010003968.1:0-29073 GCA_036250505.1 Solanum acaule | reverse complement strand
CTAAAGAAAGCAAAGGTGAAGAGATTTTGAAAGCCATAGATTTTATAGAACATACAAAGGTTTAAAAAATGTTTGTTATGTGAGACATGAAGTAAAAAAAATTTCGATATATCAAATCAACTGATGCATGACATGTGTATTTTATCAAATTAACCGCGGTTAATATGCTTGAGTTGGTACAATTTTCATTTCTAAAGTTTGAGCACCAACTATGGCCTTTAATGGATCATCTTTCCTAAACCTAGTATACGCGCGTTTATGCACATGATATGTTTTAACTTGTTTTGTTAGCAGGTATGCCGAGGGTCTATCGAAAATAGTATCTTTATCTCTACGAGGTAGGGTAACGTCTAAATACGCTCTATTCTCCTAAACCTCATTTGTGAGATTTCATTGAATATGCCATCATTGTTAATTTGTGAGGGTGATAGGATTCTTGCATAATTTAGATGTGTAATTACCAGTTTCACGATAGTATAGGTGTGTTTCTATGTCTTATGTCTTATCCTTTTTTTAGTTATACAGATAGACCAAAGTCGTTTGGTTCATGAGATAAGATGGAATATCGTAAATTATATCTTCAACCAATTAATAAAGTATAAACTAATCGAACCAGTGAGTTTTGAATACCGAAATATAACTAAAGATATAAAAATGTTTTCTATATTTCTTTTTGGCTAGAATTTGCATAATATTATAGTTAACTAAGCAATTTTCTCATTGGTAAAGCATTCCCTCAATTTGACTTGTGCCTTGTTTGAACCAGTTGTGTGAATAATATCACAACACTCACATCGACCCATCTGAAAAAAATAAAATAAAAAATAGGCAAGAAAAAAATTAATATTTATTTTAACAACTATATATACTCAAACAAATATGCAAATTATAATAAAGTGTAATAACTATAAATATTTGACTAATCCACTTATTTTTTTAAGTGAATTTGAAAATATACTCAAAAATAAATATGCAAATCATAATTAAGTGTAATAACTAATAACTATAAATATTTGACTGAAAATTCACTTATCTTTATAAGTTAATTTGAAAATATACTCAAAAATAAATATGCAAATCATAATTAAGTGTAATAACTATAAATATTTGACTGAGAATTTCACTTGTCTTTATAAGTTAATTTGAAATTAATGTATAACTCCATAGATTTTGAATTTGAATTTACCTAACAATAACTCCAATGAATTTTTCTATTGCAGTAATCTCAAAACATTTAATTAGTTGATTATAAATAAATTATTGTGTAACTAAGTCAACTTGAATTAAAGAGAATAAAGAATCTCTAATTTTGTCTTCTTCTGTTTTTATTGCCTAACCCCCACCCTAGATGGTCCCGATTAATTTAAATTTGCATTTAATAGCTCTTTTCCCGAAATAAATTAAAGCACTCCCTAGCTTTTGGATTGGAAACATAAATCTAGTTAAGAATGAAGGGTTCTTGCCACTTCTTAAATTTTTATGATTCTAATAATGAAGGGTATTTATTAATTTATTTTTTTTGTTTTCTCTATATCTAACATGATAAAATAATATTTTTGTGTCTTTACGGTGAAGTTCTGTGACTCTACTTGAAAATAGTTTTATTCGATATGTAAGTGTATATAAAATTTACCTCTGCGCGTTTTTTTCTAGGAGAGTAGACTTGAATCTTGTTGACATAATTCGCCGAATGGTTGCCGTCGATCGGACAACCCTGCAACTTCCGCACCACCGACCGTGAATACGTGGCCATAATTTCATTTTTATTCTGCGCTCCCCCAATAGATTTCAAGTAAAAAATATGAGGAGTTTCACAAGAATTTTTTACACGTGACCTCATATTAAACATGTAGAATGGAGGATTTTCAGGTCTACCACTCCAAGTGTCAAATGTTTCAATGGGTTTAATTAAATGACTTCTTGGCATAATTTTCTCATAAATATGAACTGAATATCCCCATGATACTGAAAATGTCCAATTGCTAAGCCTATGGTGACATATTGTTTGTTGTAATATACGAGAATTATCAAATTTTGCTGCTTTCATAAGGTGCTTTGTTGATTGTATACGATCCATTGAAGGGAAAATAGGTGATACAGCATCAAAATGGTGAAGAGATATTAATGGTTCTTTTGGATGCGACGATAAAAATCCTGAAATATCATCGTGCAAATCGATCTGCAAGAGAAAATTCAAAGTAAAACTAATCATAAAAAAAGAGAGTACAATAGTAATAAATGTTTCTTTCTATCAATTAAAAAGAAGTACAATAGTAATAAATATTTCTTTCAAATTTTTAAAAGTAGTTCATTTCTAAAGAACCTGACTCACATCTATTGATATTTTTTTGAAGAATTCAATCAATATAGACAAAATTAATCACATATCTTCACCAAACAATAAAAGAAAAGGTAAAAAAAAATTAAAAATAAGATATCGATATCTCATCATTTCAGAGGAGAGGCAGAGGACTAAGATTCATCTTGATCATAATTGACACAAGTGATGGACTAACTCGAGAAATGAGTCGTGCTATGGCTGAGTTACGAAAGGACTTCCCTAAGAATGTGTCTCTTCGTGTTGTTTGGATTGATAAACCAGGTGTAGATGAGGATAAGCTACCTTCAACAGACATAGTCATAACAAAACCACTACATGGTTCTCGTTTATTTCGTGTCCTCAAATTTACACGAGACGAAACAACTTCAAGAATCAAGATTCAACAACATCCATCAGTACAAGATGTTTCTGTTGATGTTAACGGACATTCTTGTAAGAAGTTACCTTTAACAGGAAAGAAAATCTTGGTGGTTGAGGATGATAGGATGTTACTTATGATTTGCAAAACTGCGGTTTCTAAGCTTGGTGCAACCACTTACACATGTAAAAATGGTCAAGAAGCTCTAGATGAAGTGTGCAAAGGCCTTAGTGAACAACGCGATATAGGATCATCCACTCCTTCACCACCATTTGATTATATTCTAATGGATTGTGAGGTAAACATGTTAACTACATCAATAGTATTACATTGTCAGTATATATAACTTAATTACATCGTTGTTTGTTTTGTGACAGATGCCGGAGATGGATGGATTTGAAGCAACGAAATGCATTAGGAAAGAAGAGGCGCGATATGGAATTCGAATACCTATAATAGCTTTCACAGCACATACAGAAAAGGAAGAGACAGATAAGATTTTTCAAGCTGGAATGGATTATTACTTACCTAAAGAAAGCAAAGGTGAAGAGATTTTGAAAGCCATAGATTTTATAGAACATACAAAGGTTTAAAAAATGTTTGTTATGTGAGACATGAAGTAAAAACTTTTTCGATATATCAAATCAACTGATGCATGACATGTGTATTTTATCACTTAACCGCGGTTAATATGCTTGAGTTGGTACAATTTTCATTTCTAAAGTTTGAGCACCAACTATGGCCTTTAATGGATCATCTTTCCTAAACCTAGTATACGCGCGTTTATGCACATGATATGTTTTAACTTGTTTTGTTAGCAGGTATGCCGAGGGTCTATCGAAAATAGTATCTCTATCTCTACGAGGTAGGGTAACGTCTGAATACGCTCTATTCTCCTAAACCTCATTTGTGAGATTTCACTGAATATGTCATCATTGTTAATTTGTGAGGGTGATAGGATTCTTGCATAATTTAGATGTGTAATTACCAGTTTCACGATAGTATAGGTGTGTTTCTATGTCTTATCCTTTTTTTAGTTATACAGATAGACCATAGTCATTTGGTTCATGAGATAAGATGGAATATCGTAAATTATATCTTCAACCAATTAATAAAGTATAAACTAATCGAACCAGTGAGTTTTGAATACCGAAATATAACTAAAGATATAAAAATGTTTTCTATATTTCTTTTTGGCTAGAATTTGCATAATATTATAGTACTACTAGCAAGCATTTTATAGTCAGTACTATAAGAATCCTAACCAATATTATTAAAATAAAAGTATAATTTAACTAAGCAATTTTCTCATTGGTAAAGCATTCCCTCAATTTGACTTGTGCCTTGTTTGAACCAGTTGTGTGAATAATATCACAACACTCACATCGACCCATCTGAAAAAATAAAATAAAATAAAAAATAGGTAAGAAAAAAATTAATATTTATTTTAACAACTATATATACTCAAAACAAATATGCAAATTATAATAAAGTGTAATAACTATAAATATTTGACTAATCCACTTATTTTTTATAAGTGAATTTGAAAATATACTCAAAAATAAATATGCAAATCATAATTAAGTGTAATACCTATAAATATTTGACTGAAAATTCACTTATTTTTATAAGTTAATTTGAAAATATACTCAAAAATAAATATGCAAATCATAATTAAGTGTAATAACTATAAATATTTGACTGAGAATTTCACTTATCTTTATAAGTTAATTTGAAATTAATGTATAACTCCATAGATTTTGAATTTGAATTTACCTAACAATAACTCCAATGAATTTTTCTATTGCAGAAATCTCAAAACATTTAATTAGTTGATTATAAATAAATTATTGTGTAACTAAGTCAACTTGAGAATATAATTAAAGAGAATAAAGAATCTCTAATTTTGTCTTCTTCTGTTTTTTTTTTTTGCCTAACCCCACCCTAGATGGTCCCGATTAATTAAATTTTGCATTTTGATAGCTCTTCTCTCAAAATAAATTAAAGCACTCCCTAGCTTTTGGATTGGAAACATAAATCTAGTTAAGAATGAAGGGTTCTTGCCACTTCTTAAATTTTTATGATTCTAATTTTTCCACTCATCCTGAAATACGTCACGTATTTATTAATTTTTTTTTTTGTTTTCTCTATATCTAACATGATAAAATAATATTTTTGTGTCTTTATGGTGACAGTGACTCTACATGAAAATAGTGTTACTCAATATGTAAGTGTATATAAAATTTACCTCTGCACGTTTTTTTCTAGGAGAGTAGACTTGAATCTCGTTGACATAATTCGCCGAATGGTTGCCGTCGATCGGACAACCCTGCAACTTCCGCTCCACCGACCGTGAATACGTGGCCATAATTTCATTTTTATTCTGCGCTCCCCCAATAGATTTCAAGTAAAAAATATGAGGAGTTTCACAAGAATCTTTTACACGTGACCTCGTATTAAACATGTAGAATGGAGGATTTTTAGGTCTACCACTCCAAGTGTCAAATGTTTCAATGGGTTTAATTAAATGACTTCTTGGCATAATTTTCTCATAAATATGAATTGAATATCCCCATGATACTGAAAATGTCCAATTACTAAGCCTATGGTGACATATTGTTTGTTGTAATATACGAGAATTATCAAATTTTGCTGCTTTCATAAGGTGCTTTGTTGATTGTATACGATCCATTGAAGGGAAAATTGGTGATACAGCATCAAAATGGTGAAGAGATATTAATGGCTCTTTTGGATGCGACGATAAAAATCCTGAAATATCACCGTGCAAATCGATCTGCAAGAGAAAATTCAAAGTAAAACTAATCATAAAAAAAAGAGAGTACAGTAGTAATAAATGTTTCTTTCTATCAATTAAAAAGAAGTACAATAGTAATAAATATTTCTTTCAAATTTTTCAAAGTAGTCCATTTCTGAAGAACCAGACTCACATCTATTGATATTTTTTTAAAGAATTCAATCTATATAGACAAAATTAATCACATATCTTCACCAAACAATAAAAGAAAAGGTAAAAAAAAATTAAAAATAAGAGATATATATTACTTAGTCAACCTAACACGAATACAATAATATTTTTGGAAAATCCGAACAACGTACCTGATGAAGACCTTTGAGAGGAATAAAGCTACCTCCAAGATCCACAATACAAGTCATAGTAATAAGATCAGCAGATCTTAAATATGGATATCTCCTTAAACAACTCTCCATAT
Source organism: Solanum acaule (assembly GCA_036250505.1). Lineage (NCBI taxonomy): Eukaryota > Viridiplantae > Streptophyta > Magnoliopsida > Solanales > Solanaceae > Solanum > Solanum acaule. The sequence continues at coordinate 23,144 of JAJOOR010003968.1, read as the reverse complement.
CTTGAGCCAATGCTTTTGCCAATGGAAAACTCATAATAATTCCAGCACCACCAAAACCTTGATTAAAAGAGTACCAAAAATTAGATAAAATGTACTCACTTTGACCTCCAAAATAGTAATACTTGTTATGATCATATTTTCCAAGAACATTAACAAGATTTTCCAAGAAAAATATCGAATCGTCGTCTCCCATAATCACCCATCTAACACCTTCATGTTCTTGATCAATTAATTCCTTGATACCATGTACCATTCTAGCCATAATTGGTGCAATGTGGTGAGTTTCTTGTACTAATTTTGTTATATTTGTTGAAACTCTATAAGGGGGTGAATTTTTTGACCATGGTAATAAATTTGGATTAGGTGACACATCAAGAAACAAGTAACCTCTTGTTAATTTTGGTTTCCACCATGTTTCAATGTAACTTTTTCTATAATGCCATGCTTTTTCAGATCCAAGTAGACCAAAAATTAAATGACTAAGATTTGTGTCATTTGATGAAATTGGTGAATATTCATAAGGTGAATTTGGACAATTTGGATCTGTAAAAAGAAAAATTGAGGCTAAGTAAAGAATAACACCAGAAAATAGGATAACTTTGCAAAGATTAGCCACAAAATACTTGTCAAATATTGAAGCAAACTTCTCTCTCAATGAATCAAATGAAGGAAGTAACATTTTTTTTCCTTGAAGAAAAATGAGAACTTTTTTGTGTGCTAGATTTTTTTTTTTATTAAAGGCTGCTAGAGGTATATATAAAGTATTTTATTAATTGTTGTAGAGGTTGCTTCTTTAAATTTGTGTGTTGACTAGATTGACAACTTGGGTATTATTATTCAAGTAATCCTATGATATTTAGTATGAAATCATCTACAAGGAAAGCCATTTAATATATTTAGTCTATTGACATATTCTAAAAAGTAGGTACCAAATTGTAAGGAAAGAAAATTTGACAAGTAATTTTCATTTTAGAGGTATATAAAATAATTTAATCATATATTATATATAGTAGGTAATAATCACTTCCCTTCGTTCATTTTTACTTGACACTTATTCCTAAAATAGATTTTTATTTTTACTTGTTATTTTTGACATATTAAGAAAATACATTTTTTTTTATGTTTTACTCATAGCATTAAATACTATTCTCCATATCATTTTTCAAGACTCAATACACTAAACATTAATTAGTAGGATAGTGTGGTAAATATCGATAGCAATAATTATTTTTTAAATGGATGTGTCAAGTCAAACAATGACAAGTAAAAATGAATGGAGGGAGTAAGTAAGAAGAAATTAGCTACGAAAATTGGTGCTAAATCCGTCATTAAATAGGATTAGCAACAAGTTTTTATTGTTTATCAACATAAACTATCCGTCACTAATTTCTATTTCTTTTCTATAATAATATACAAAACAACAATTTATCCGGTGAAATTCCATAAAATGAGGTCGGAAGAAAATAGAGTGTACGCGTAGCTTCTGATTACTATACCTCACAGAGGAGGATATTTCTATTTATTTTTCGAATATAATAATATATGAAAATGATCAGACGAAAACGTATCATCAGGACAATATTATGATTCAAAGAAAAGCAATTAACTAGTAGTAATTGGATTATGACTAGTGATGTAGATTAATATTCAAGATTTTATTCATTTTCAAATATAATATTATTTTGGTCTTGGAGCAATAATATTATAATTCAAGGAAAAAACAACTTACTTGTAGTAATTAGATTATGACTTGTGCTGTACGATGATAATCAAGATTTCGTTTCATTTTTGAACTATAATTTTCTCTTGGTCTAGAAGCAATATAATTGCTAACTAATATTATATTTTTCCATTAAATTTATTTACTTTAAAGGTCATCAATTGCCGGCCGGATTAGAATTGAAAATTTCATGATATTTTAGAATTTCTTGATTGTAACATGAAATTTTCAATTTCTTGATTGTGACTTGAAATATATGGCAATTATAACAAATATATCATATGATTTTTCCTCAACAAACACAGCTAATTTATGAGCATCACATTTTTTTTCTATATCACGATAATCTTTAGGTTAAAATAACATTTATCATCCCTTTTTTTATTATGTCATTAAAACTTTAAAACAATGATTATTTTTCGATTACAGGAATTGAAATGTGTTTATTTGTTAATTTTTTAAATATATATGATTAGTATATATAGTTTGATGAAAGTTGAATAGTCAATATATTACAACCATATATAATAGCTAGGTGAGAAAAATGTGTTCTTATCCAATATATGAATAAAATTATGTCCTTTGTGAGAGTAATTGACATTGACATTGACATTGACATTGACACATTATTTGAGGACTACACCAAATTAACCAGACAAGTTGAGCAGCCCTACTATTCTCACCACATACAATAACACTCCTTTTATACTTAATTAGATCAGGTCTCGAGTTCGAGTCCCTCTAGGTATGAATAAGTCATCTTTATTAGAAAACACTTTATCCTTTAATGTGAACTTTCTAACATGAATCTGAATTTAACTGAGCCTCAATATGAGTATTGGTCACCGTATGAGAAAGCAAAAAATATATAAATTATTATATCGAGGACGTAAGAGATTTATCAAATTCTTCTTACAGAAAAGTCACACACTATATATAAAGTTAACTTTTAAAAATAATAATAATGAATGTATAGTAGATGATAAAAAATTTAAGTAAAAATTATGTCTCCGCCACTATTATATATGTATGTTGTTCACTTTTTGAAACTAAATAAGGAACACAAAATATTATATTATCCAAAAAAAAAGGGAGAGAACTATAAAAATAAGATAAATAATTATTTAAAAAGTTTAATAATGAGGATTAATTTAATTCTCGATTTGCACGTTAAATGCACTTTTTTTTTCTTGAATTCTGATGACTGATCCGTAGTAGAAGGATCTGAGAATACTTCCAAATTTAATTCTATTTATTTAATTTTACTTATAATTATATTATTATTTAATCAAATATAAATTAAACATTTGACTTAAACCATTTATAGGTATAGTGAGATAGAGTGAAGTTTCTTTTTCTTTTAATTAAAAGTTTCAAATTAAACTTTCATATAGAAAATTTAAATTCGTGAAAATAATCTTTCTTTATTAGTTGAGTTGAGTGAGTCTGCATTTTTTTTAATTAATTAGTAAATGACGTAGGTTTTTTTATTAAAGTGGTCACATCACGTACACTCTAGTTACCAAATTGACTAAAAAGTAGTAAAAATAATATGTTCATTTGTATTTTGTGGTGGAGTTTATTTTTAAATTCTCCAATCATTTTGTATGACAGAATATTCCAGTTAAGATAGTTTGTACTTGTGTTTATATATATATAGAAAAGAGAGTTGAACTCCCTGATTAACTAGAGTTGGGGGTATTTGTGGTATTTCATTTATATGTTGCTTATTATAATTGTATGTACAACCAAATTCTAAGATGATACTTAACATAGAATTACCAAAAAAACCCAGTTCTCATTAAAATATACCAAATTTGTCCTCAATCTTAACCAATTGCTAGAGTGGTAGTTTAGACATTTAACTTTATTTTCTTGCTTTACATATTTGTACCCCTGCATAAAGAATAAATTAAGTTAATTTGATTCTAAAAATAACTTTTTATCTGAGTATATTTCAAAATTTTCCATAGTTATCTCAACTTTTCCTCTTCCCAAAAATGACAACTTTTCTTCATCCTTGATATGGATTCTTTTTTTCATATTCACGGTCTCTCTTCTATTATTTTATTTTTCAGATTCTCTGTGGAAAATGAATATAGATTTCATTGTACCCGCATATGCCACGGACACCCACAAAAAATTACAACCAAAAACTCATCGGGATCATATATCATCCAAAATCCATTAACGATAAAACACGAAAGATGGAGAAATAAGTATTTCTCGCTTCAAGCCTCGTTTGAATTTGAAAATGCCGACGTTTGCTCCTCCAAACCAACGCACGCCATGAATAAGGTCGTCACGGACGCCCACAAAAATTTCGGCCAATAACCTGTCAGGATCACATATTATCCAAAATTCATGTACTATAGCACACAGAAAATGGAAAAATCGGTATTTCCCCTTTAGGGCCTCGTTTGAACTTGAAAATCCTAATGTTTTCTCCTCCAGACCAAAGCACGCCATTAATAAGGTCGTCATAGCACACAGAAAATGGATAAATCGGTATTTCCCCTTCAGGGCCTCGTTTGAACTTGAAAATCCTAATGTTTTCTCCTCCAGACAAAAGCACGCCATTAATAAGGTCGTCACAGACGCCCACAAATTTTTTTGGCCAAAACACACCAGGATCACATATCACCCAAAATCCATAATAGCACCCGAAAAATGGAAAAATTGATATTTTCCATTCCGAGTCTTGTTTGAACTTGAAAATACAAAAGTTTACCCCTCCGGGACAACGCACTCCATTAATATGGTCGACATGGACGCCCACAATAAATTTCAGCCAAAAACCCATTGGGATCACATATCTTCAAAAATCTATGGACTATAGCACATGAAAAATTAGAATTTTCAGTTTCAAGCCTCGTTTGAACTTGAATATTACCCATTTCGAGCCTCGTTTGAACTTGAAAATGTCGATGTTTTCCCCTCCAGACCAACGCACTCCATTAATAAGGTCATCACCAACGCCCACAAAAATATTTGGCCAAAAACTAGTCGAGATCACATATCACCCAAAATCAAGGACTATAGCACACAAAAAATGAAAAAATTGGTGTTTCCCGTTCTGTACCTCGTTTGAACTTGAAAATGCTGATGTTTGCCCCTCTGGACCAACAAACGCCACTATTAAGGCCGTCACGGACGCCCACAGATAATTTCGATAAAAAACCCATCAGGATCACATATCTTCCAAAATCTATGGACTATAACACACGAAAAATGAAAAATTAGAATTTTCAGTTTCAAGCCTCGTTTGAACATGAAAATACTGACGTTTTCCCCTCTGGACCAACGCATGCCATTATTAAGGTCGTCACGGACGCCCACAAAAAATTTTGGCCAAAAATTCGTGGAATGACATATCACCCAAAATTCATAAACTATAGAACATTTAAAATGGAAAAATCTGTATTTCCCATTCCGACTTTGTTTGAACTTGAAAATGCCGAAGTTTTCCCCTCCGGATTAACACACAGTGTTAAAAAATTCATCACGGACGCCAACAAAATATTCGGCTAAAAACTCGTCGGAATCACATATCACCCAAGATCCATGGAAAAATTGATATTTTTATTCTTGCCGTCGTTTGAACTTGAAAATACCAATGTTTACCCGTCTGAACCAACACACAACATTAAATAGGCTGTCATGGATGCCCACAAAATTTTTGGCCAAAACCTAACAGGATCACACATCAACCAAAATTTCTGGACTAGCACACAAAATATGAAAAATAGATATCATTACAGGCGTCATTTGAATTTGAAAAATGTAGACGTTTGCCCCTCAGGACCAACACATGCCATAAATAAAGTCGTCACGAATGCCCATCAAAAGTTTCGGCCAAAACCCCGTCAGGATTACATATCACAAAAAATTCATGGATAGCACATGAAAAATGAAAAAATTAATATATCATGTTATGGGCCTTGTTTTAAATTGAAAATGTTGATATTTGCACCTCTGGCCCAACACACGCCATTAATAAGGTCATCACGGACGCCCACATAAAATTTCACCTAAAAATCCATCGGGATCATATATCATTTAAAATTCATTGACTATTATAGCACATGAAAAATGAAAAAAAAGGTATTTTCCATTTCGGGATTCGTCTGAACTTGAAAATATCGAACTTTACTTCAAAAAAATGCTAGCTATTAATAAGGTCGTCACGAAGGCCCACAAAATATTTCAGTATAAAACCCATCAACATCACATATTACAAAAAAAATTCATGGACAATATACCACACAAAAATAAAAAAATTTATATTTCAGTTACGAACCTCGTTTCCCCTCCAGACCAACACACATCATTAATAAGATCGTAACAGACGACCAAAAAAAAATTTGACCAAAATCTAATGAGATTACAGATCACAAAAATCTATGAATTATAACACACGAAAAATAAAAAAATTGTATTTTCCGTTTCGGGCCTTGTTTTACGATTTAGTAGCGGTTAGAGTCGTCACTAAAAGATATTTTTAGCGACAACTTCAGACTTTTTAGCAACGACATTTAGACGTATTAGCGGCGGTTCGGGTCGCCACTAAAGGCGACTTTTAGCAACAACAATTTTATGTTTTAGCGGTGGTTAGGGTCGCCACTAAGAGTGAATTTTCGCGACAACTCTCAGGTGTTATAGCGGCTATTAAAGTCGCCACTAAAAGACACTTTAGCGACAACTTTCAGGTGCTTTAGCGGCGATTACAGTCGCCACTAAAAACGACTTTTAGTGGCAACTTTCAGTTGTTTTAGCGGTGATTATAGTCGCCACTAAAAGGGACTTTAGCGACAATTTTCAGGTGCTTTAGCGGCGATTATTGTCTCCACTAAAAGTGACTTTTAGCGACAACTATCAGGTGTTTTAGCGGCGGTTATGGTCGCCACTAAAAGTGACTTTTAGCAGCGAGATTTAGACGTTTTAGCGACGTTTATAGTCGCCGCCAAAAGAACTTTTTGTGACAAATCAACTATTTTAGCGGCTGTTTGAGTCGCTGCTTATAGTAAAAGCATTTATAACTTTTAGCGGCGGTTATAGTCGCCTCTAAAAGAACTTTTAGTGACAAAAATTAAAAGTTTTTGCGGCGGTTATAGCCGCCACTAATAATGCTTTTACTTCTTTGTGTTTTAGCGACTTGTATAGTCGCTGCTAAAAATAAGTTTTAGCGACAACTTTATGGTTGCCACTAATAAAAATACGTTTAGTGGTGGTTATGGTCTACAAGTTTTAGCATCAAATTTGAATAGTTTTTGCGGCTTTATTGTCACCCCTAATATGAATTGTGCAACAACTTTGATAAGTTTTAGCAGCGGTTAGATTAGTATCGATTCTTTTTGCAACAACTTTTAGAAGTTTTTGCGTAGGTTATAATTTATGTGTGCTCTAACTAGTCCAGATAATTACCATTTGGGACCTTTTTGACATCATTCTATGAAATTTACATAATTCTTGGCACAGTTAACTAATTAAAATTTATATAGTTGTTCTAGTAATCAAATTGACATTTCAATCAATATATTCTCCATTATCATTAGTATTATAGATAAATCATAAACAAAAAGGAAAATTGAACAGAAAGATTAATAGGAACATAGAGTATGGATTTGAAATCCAAATATGCATTAACTTGGGAAAATTTACAAGGGAGTATCTCCCAACAAGAGCAAGCAACCTACTAAAACTACATCTCTATTCCCCCACATAGCAATTAGGAAGGGGAAAAACAAATAGAGTGGTCAAGCCATTGGAATAATAGAAAGCCCACATTGCTTTGGTCCAAGGGTAAGAGCGTAGCGCATGATGTGTGGGTCCAACAAACAAAAGCCAGGTATGTAAGTGGGTAAAGAGCAAGACTATTATCCACTGTGTTTCAAACCATGCGCTACTGGTCTGATCCTCGGGGAAAGAAAAAACTAGCAAAATCTTACAAGCAAACATTTAATTCCTAGTACTTCTATGCCAACCCTTGATTCCTTCCTACAAATTTGTAAACACTAAACCTATATGATCAACATGATGTGAATCACTGTGGGGCATGAACTTGAGTTGGGACCAAAAAGGAAAAAGGAAAACTCATGTACAAATGGTAATTTTCATGTCTCAATGTGCTAAATCGACACTTGCAGTGCCAATGCTTGCCTTGTCGACTACGCGTACATTGTACAGCTCATAAACTCTTGCACGGTTCTCCGCCCACCATTTTTCTGCTTGTTTCTCGCTAAACCGCTTCCGACTGCAAGTTTTGACATACATTAGCCTTGATTCCATTCAAAAATAATGATTATATGATTTCATTGTATAATTATTGTGTTTTGGCAATCTTGACAAGTAAAAAGAGGTCTATAGCACAAACAGCATAAATTTAATTGGCGACTCCAGGATAACTGCAGATATAAAAGCAACGAAGAGGATCTTGTTCACATGCTCAAATGTATTTTCTTTAATGTACACATAGAAGACAGAAGTTGGCAGGTTTAGTCAGCAGCCACAAAGAACAATAACAGGAGATTTGCATTGGCTGTTTACCTGAAGCGAACCCTTTTAAGATCTTTTACGCCTCCAGGTAGGGAGGTAAGAGTAATATATACACCTGGCTCATCTTGCTCAACCCATTCATTCTCGTTACGAGAATCACATTCTTTTGTTCTGCCCCCATTTTTTGTTGTTGCCTCTGGATTCCCTTGTCTATTGTGAACAGCACTGCGATTACTGGCATTGCTTGATCCATTAGAAAGCAACTGGCAGTTAGATACACTTGACTCCAGTTCTTGAAAAGTAAGCTGACTGTGAACTTGGTCAATACAGCCATTAGGTATATCACTGGAGGTAATATTGGATTCGGAGGAAACTGATTTAGGAGATTTGATGTTTCGGCCAGGACCTACTGGCAGCCTTTCAGCCATTTCCTTCAGCTATAAAAAATAAAGACACACAGTACATAATATCAGGACGAGAAGCCAACGAAACTGAGAAATGATGAGAAGCACAATGGTAAAAATGACTCAAACTTACCTGAGAAGTAAGTGACTTGATCACTTCTTTTGCTGCTTTGCATTTGGCCGTCTCCTCCCCCGCAATTGATATTGCCTCCTTCAGCTGCTTACTAGTTCTTTCCAGTTCTACCTCTTGAAGTTGAGCCTTGCGTGTAAGAGTTTCCACCTATGATAAAGATAGTCAAGGAGTTTGGACACATAGCAATACTAAAAGTTGGCACAAGCATTAAAATCATACACAAGCTTATCTCAGTTTTCCATCACCAACTCGATAATGCAGCTTAATGTTTTTCATAAAACTAGAGACACTTTGGTACTTTTTATTTGTGACAGGCCAAATAAGCACCTCATTGCAAAGTTTGAGAGCCATATCAGAAACAAGTATAAAAACATGTAGAGAAGTGAAGAAACTGCATCAGAAGGAGATAGCTGCATAGTAGAAAAATAACCTACCTGTGCTCTTAATTTAGCAACCTCTTGACTAAGACTTCCATTTGTCCTTTTAGCATCATCCACAACAATCCTTGGAGATGTAAGTCCACCCAGTGTTGGAGTTGGTGTAGTAGAACGAGGTGGACTGGCCCGTCTAGATGTTGGTGATGTTGCTCGAGAAACAATCCTTGAACCAGGAACTGAAGCAGAGAAGAACTTCTTGGACGAGGCAAACACTTGATTGGAAGATTTGGAACTATTCAGAGCTCCCAAGTGTGAGTTACTACTAGGAATAGGTGACACACGACTGCTGTTGAATTCAAACTTTTTCTTCTGTTTGGAGCGGGTTTCAACTTGTTTGAAGGATTCCATCGAAGAAAATCTAGTAAGATGAGGTCGAGACCTTATATCCAGCTTAGTACTTTTGTCTATGTCATCAGTTAACCCCTGGTTCAGGCTTCCTCTTCGACTCATGGAAGCCTCAGATGAAGCATCGGTTTCAATAACCTTCTTCAATTTATTACAACAATTATCACAGACACGATAAGGTTTATTGGGATTTGGTGCCATTGATGTCTTCAGTGATTTCTTGCTGCTACATGAATGACAAAAGATAAGACCACAGTTATAACAGTTGTGGCGCTTCCTTTTGAAATTAAAAGGAAGACGGCAGCCAGAACACATGGATTGGTCAACCCCTGACGCCCATTTATGAAGGCAAATAGCTGCCGTAAAATTAGTACCACAAGCAATACTTTTGACTTGCTTGTCTTTCAAAGCTTCCACTAAGGTCGGAGAATTTCTGTCATCAGTATTACCATGACCCAATCTTCCATTTGCTCCTTTTCCCCATGTGTAAACTTCAGTTCGGGAAGTCAATACAGCAACATGGTAAGCACCACATGCTATCTCCTCCACAAAGCTCTTTGAAAGTTTTCCTTCAACATGACAAGGAAGCTTCCCATCAGCTTGAGGATGACCTAATTGACCATATACAGGACTTCCCATTGTATAAACATGACCTGAAGTGGTTAGAGCAACTGTCAAGCTATGTCCACAAGTAACCTGGCAAAAATTGGGTTCAACAAGAGCTGCAACACAAGTAGGAACAAGTTTCGACTCCTTGTCACCGTGCCCAAGTCGACCTTTATCCCCATCTCCCCAAGTAAAAAGTTTCCCTGAAGAACAATTGCTTGAACTAGAGTTCCCCACCATGACTTCAACAACTGCAGCAGTATGCCAAACCCCACAAGCTGCTCGAACAGTTCGAAGCCCCTTCAGAGATTCCACTTCCCTTGGTTTGGAAATACTCTTTCTATCTCCATGACCAAGAACTCCAAAAGTCCCATCCCCGAAAGTAAATAATTGGCCAGCAGAGGTCACCACAGCGGTATGCCAGGGCCCACAGGAGATATAAGAAACATGTATGCCCTCTAAGGGTCCATTTACTCTTTTGGGGACCCAATGACTAACTTCATTCCCATGCCCAAGAAGACCAAAATCGCCAGCACCCCATGTGTACAATTCACCAGAAAGTGTTACAGCACAGGAATGATTTTCACCACAAGCAACAAGCTCAATGTTTGTATGGCTGAGGGAATCTATAAGCTTTGGATGCAAAACATCAGAATCGACACCATGCCCAAGCCTGCCTCCTGATTCCTCACCCCAAGAGAACATCTCACCCTGCTTTGTTACTAGTGCTGCGTGTTTTCCACTGCAAGCCAAATTTTGGACATCCAGTACAACTGCAGACTCTAAAGCTTTGGGCAACAATGAATCTACTTTGACACCATTACAACTGTCAATCCTATGAGGTCCACCACCCAGGACACCATCACCAGTCCCTTCCCCCCACATGAAAACATCTCCTAATGCATCACCATCATCATGACCAGACCCTTGACTTGATGAGCTAACAGCACTTGAAAGGCTTACTCTAAAATTATCCATACCCATTGCCTTCATCTGACCATGTATGTCATTTGAACCTCCAGAAGATAAAGAATGAATTGAAGCACTAGCAGAATCTGCAGGGAAAAAGCCCTTGGGAGGTACAGCATATAAAATAACATCAGAAAAGGCCTTATCTACACCATTTTTAGGTGGGCTTCCATATGGACTATGAAGGCGAAGTTGGTCACCACCATCCTGATGGAAAAATATATGTCATTCAACTTAGAGCAAAACAAAATTATATAATTTCAACCTCAATATTGACAAACATAAAGTATCAGCTGCATATGCATGCTTAGGCGTGAGGGAAGGAATGTACCTTCTGTGAGCTATCACCACTACCAAAAGGAGAATGCAGAGGAGAGCTTCTCCGTGTATATGTTCTGGGACTAGTGGCACCAGAAGGAATTCCATCGCTCCTTGAATCTGTTCTCCACTTTCGCTGGTGCCCACGTGAAATTAAAGCCTTCAAGCCACTAAACCATACCTCTGCTTCCTCTTTATCTTTGCATATCTAAAACATGAGATTGAAGAGCAAGGTGAGAGGGTTAGTTTCTGTAACCAGATTCATTCAAATAACAATGAAATAAGACAGAATTGCATGAATTACATACAAAACTTCCCCTCTAAAAAAGATACAGTTATTGCTAATAAAATTCTTACCAAATCCAGTGATCTATCATTATATATAAGAGAAAAAGATTGGTACTCTTTCTCAGGTCGTGGATGCCTTTGAAATATTGGCTGGAAAAGAGCAAAAGCAATGTTTATCAGTCAGATACACCACTAACCCTTCATATAGGTTGTTAGACTAGACTGAAAAAACATGTCCAATACGAACTAGAAATTTGGCAAAATAAAAAAGAAAAAGACATTGATGCCAAATTCACATCATCAAAATATGTACCTATGTGAACAAGCCAAAAGAAATCATTAATTACTATAAAGTGAACAAAATCAAACCAACAACAGCTAGTATAGCATGGACTTTAACCGAGAGTGTTCACACGACGACATAGTTTTAACATGAAAATAAGCATACAAATTCAGTAATATTTCCTCAGAATGACGTATATAACATATGAAAAGACATCAAGCGTAAAATTCTGGTATAGTTTTTGGTGCAACATGCAAGACATAAAGGATGAAGACAGCATGCTAGAGTTCATTAGTCCTTTACAGGTTTATTGATCTTCCACATGGGGGCCTTTCTGTTTAATTTTCTTATAGGTGGTTCCCACATTATGCATCTGCAAGAACCATCTAAGTGTTTTCCTTTAGTATCAATAAATATTTATTTACCAGTTCAAAGGAAAAAAGTATGTACGTGTAACCATGTTTACTTATTGAGGAGCATATGCGGATATACATATGGAAGAGACAGAGAAATGAAGACAAAAAGATTATTATGCATTTTGTTGATTAACCATGACATAGGCAAAAATTCCTTTAGCAGAAGATGTTTGCTCCCTACCATCCTCCAATTTTTTCTTCCTCTTATGTCTTAATATTGACAGTTAAAAGACTAAGAATATATTTAACATGATATTTCCAAAGAAGATAAAGAAGCTATTCTTTTGAGACACATTTGTGGACGCTGATGACATGGTTCATGATAGTTCAAGAACATTGATTAAAATTCTGTATCAAATTTAACATTTAGGTTGCTTATCTTGCTAGATCTCACTAATTCGATGCACGTTGGATTACAGTTCTCTCCAAGTAACTCTTAAGTCTATTTGTTAGGAATCTGCTTTTGAACTGCAGTAAATTTAATTTTACTGCTTTTTTTTAAGTAAGACTTAGTCAATTAGTTGTTAGTCATGTGTTCCTATTATCTAGGAGTTATTTGATGAACTGCTAGGCCGTGCATTATTTTTTTATTTCATTTGAGGTTCTTATATATGTAACCTGAAGCATTAATAAAAGAGGTCCTTCTACTTCTATTCTGTTATTTTTCTCGTCTTTTTGTTTCAGTCGCAGTCTTTGTTTTTCCTTTAGTTGTGTATTAACCTTGACAGCTTTTAAAACCTTCAATTGGTATCAGGAGCTTTATTTTCTTTAAGGACCTGTGTGTGTGCACGCGCAAATCAGATTTCGTGAATATTATGAACGGAGAAGGAAGTTTTTCTTCAATGGCACCACCAACTTTTGGTGGAGAAAGTTATCGAATCTAGGCTGTTAGAATGCAGGCAAATCTGGAAGTTTTGGATCTCTGGGAGGCTGAGAAGATGAATACGAGATTGCTCCCTTGCCAAACAATCCCACGATGGCGCAGATTAAAAATCACCAGGAAAGGAAAATTAGGAAATCAAAGGCAAAGGCATGTTTATTTGCTGCAGTTTCATCCACTGTCTTCACTCGTATGACGTATCATGTCCCTGAAGTCAGCAAAAGAGGTATGGAATTATCTCAAGACCGAGTATGAAAGAGATGAAAGAATTCAAGGGATGCAAGTGCTGAATTTGGTATGTGAGTTTGAGCCGTGGCTGATTGATAGGGGATGTACAAATCACATGACTCATGATAAAGAACTCTTCAAAGAATTGAAGCCTACTCGAGTTGCAAAGGTTAGAATAAGCCATGCTGGTCATATTCCAGCAAAAGGATTGAGACACAAGCGGTTACAAAAACAATAGCAGATGTTTTTTATGTACCTGACTTAGACCGGAACTTGTTAAGTGTTGGTCAATTGTTAGAAAAAGGTTTCAAACTTTATTTTGAAGATAAATATTGCTTGATTAAGGATTCCTCGGGACACGACTTGTTTAAAGTCAAAATGAGAGGAAAAAGTTTCTCATTAGATCTATTTGAGGAAGAGCAGATGTTGTATTCAGCAAAAACAAATGTCGCTGAGTTATGGCATAAGAGACTTGGGCCTTATCATTATCAAGGGCTTGTCAAAATGCAAAAGTTGAAGATGGTGAACCTACCTGATCTGGAAGCAAATTCCACTAAATGTCATGCCTGCCAATTTGGTAAACAACACCTGGAGAGCCTCACAAAAGCTACGACTAGTTCACACTGATGTCGTAGGGCCTCAAAGAACTCCATCACTACAAGGTAGCATCTATTATGTTCTTTTCATTGACGATTTTACAAGAATGTGTTTGGATTTTTTTCTTGAAATTCAAGTCAGAAGTTGCTGGTGTATTCTGGAAATTCAAGAAGTTGGTGGAAAATCAAAGTAATTGTAAGATTCAATCTTTGAGGTCTGATAATGGGAAGGAATACACCTAAACAAAATTTGATTCATTCTGTGAGGAGGCCGGCATTGTGCATCAGCTTACAATACCATAGACACCAGAACAAAATGGTGTTAGTGAAAGAAGAAATAGATGGATAATGTAGATAGCCAGATGTATGTTGCATGAGAAGGAGTTGCCTAAGATATTTTGGGTAGAGGCAACAAATACCGTAGTTTTTAGGCAGAATCGACTTCCAACGAAAGCTTTGGAGGATAAAACACCATTTGAAGCTTGGTACGGGTTTAAGTCTTCACTAAGTTTTCTTAAAGTGTTTGTTTGTGTGTTTTGTTCGTTTTCCTCACATTAAACGTTACAAACTTGACAAGAAGCCAATTAACATGCATCCTTGTGGGTTATAGTGGAGTTTCTAAAGCTTACATGATCTATCATCCTCAAACAGGAAAGATGACAATTACAAGAGATGTTCATTTTAGTCAGAATGAATTCTCAGAAATCAGTAAAAATATAACTTCAAGAAATCAGGAGAATGAACAGTGGGACTGGACCAGTAGAAGCTCTTCAAGACCCAAAATAAAAGAAAGCAATCGAGGAGGAGATCTCCATGATTGAGAAAAATAAAACTTGGGTGTTAGTCGACAAACCTGAAGATAGAAAAGTCATTGGTGTGAGATGGGTCTTCAGAACAAAGTTAAATGCAGATAATTCCATCAACAAACACAATGCAAGACTTGTAGTTAAAGGGTATGCACAAATTTATAGTATTAATTACTCCGACACTTTTTTTTCATGTAGCAAGATTAGACACAATCAGATTGCTACTCGCAATAGCAGCACAAATGGAATGGAAGGTGCTCCAACTCGATGTCAAATCAGCCTTCTTAAATGGCATACTGGAGGAGGAAATATATGGCGAGCAACCATCAGGATTTGTGAAACATGGTGATGAAGACAAAGTCTATCTGCTAAAACAGGCTCTTTATGGTCTAAAGCAAGCGCCAAGAGCTTGGTATTGTAGGATAGATGATCATCTGTTAAGCTTGAGCTTAAAAAAAGCTTATCTGAATCCACTTTGTATGTAAAACATAAAGACAGTGATACCCTTATGTCGCTTTATGTTGATGATCTTCTGGTAACATGAAATAATACAAGAGGTTGACGAGTTTAAAGAAGAAATGATGCAACTTTTTGAAATGACAATCTTTGTCTTATGGCCTATTTTCTTGGAGTGGAGATCAAGCAAAGCAAAAGTGAAGTGTTCATTTGCCAGAAGAAATATGCAAAGGAAATTCTAAAGAAATTTCAAATGGAGGAATGCAAGTCGATGAGCACGCCGATGAATCAAAAAGAGAAGCTCTATAAAGAATATGGAGTCGACAAAGTTTATGAAGGTTATTATAGAAGCTTGATTGGGTGCTTTTTAATGTATCTCACTGCAACAAGGCCTGATATTATATTTGTTGTAAGTCTCTTATCTCATTTTATGCACTGTGCAAGTGAATTGCATTTAAGAGCAGCAAAAAGAATATTAAGATATATTAAAGGTATTGTTGAATGTTGACTATGGTGTAAAGTTTGAGAAGTGTCCAAGCTTCAAGTTACTTGGATTCTCAGATAGTGATTGGGCTGGATCCACAGATGATATGAGAAGTACCTCTGGCCATTGTTTCAGCCTAGGTTCAGGAATCTTCTCATGGTCATCTAAAAACAGGAAATCGTTGCACAATCCACTGCAGAAGCTGAATTTATAACAGCAACAGGAGCAGTAAACCAAGACTCGTGGCTTAGAAAGATCATGTGTGATTTACATTTGAAACAGAAGGAAAGTACTATCATTCTTGTTGACAACCAGGCAGCTATTGCAATCTCAAACAATCCGGTGTTTCACAAGAAGACCAAGCATTTCAGCATCAAGTTCTGTTTCCCGAGAGAAGTGCAGCAAAGGGAAGAAGTGACTCTAGTCTACTGCAAGTCTGAAAACCAGCAAGCAGACCTCTTTATAAGCCTTTACCGGTCAGCAAATTCGAGCTTCTCAGACAGAAAATTGGAGTTTACGGTTTCCAAAGCGAGGAGTGTTAGGAATCTGCTTTTGAACTGCAGTAAATTTAATTTTACTGGTTTTGTTTTAAGTAAGACAGAGTCAATTAGTTGTTAGTCATGTATTCCGATTATTTAGGAGTTATTTAGTGAACTGTTAGGTCATGTGTTATTGTTTTTATTTCATTGGAGGTTCTTATTTATGTAACCTGAAATTAAAGAGGTCCTTCTACTTCTATTCTGTTATTTTTCTCGGCTTTTTGTTTCAGCCGCAGTCTTTGTTTTTCCTTTAGCTGTGTTAACCTTAACATCTTTTAAAACCTTCACTATTACCTTATTTCTATGTGTTCACTAATGAACAGAGAGGAGGGATTGCTTGTGCCAAGCAACAGAAAACAAACATTCAGTGAAACAGAAGCTCATGGGCTAATTAAGATGCAAGCTAATTACTGAACTATGATGACTTATAAATCTATTTGACATCGACTTTGGTTAACATCTGAAAGCCACTAATACACATATTTAACCACATATTTGACCTTTCACTATATAAGTTCTTCCATCTCCATTAAAAGAAAAACAGGAGGAGATATAGAAAGAAGGACAAATTTGTAGACAGAATCAAATAAAACATGTCAAAATTTCATAGAATGGAGATTAGCTATCTTCAGCAGAGAAAACTTACAGTGCGCTGTCCAGATATTATTCTTGACACATGACTCAGCTTAAGGTGTTTCTCCTCTTTACCTGAAAACCATATCAGAGCAGACTCATCCTGAAACATAATGACAAACTTCTTCTTTAGACTCTGAGCATTACCTTCAATTAAAACTAAGTTCCAAGGAGCACAGTAGTTCAGTAAGCTGCGATACAATGAAGCAATACACAGAGATTTTTGTAGTAAATTACTACCTCAATAATGAAAGGTGTATTGAAATAATTGATATCCATACAGCGAGCTTAAGACTATTTCATATCAGTAACAGTTTATTTATAAGCAAAGTCATCAACCTGACAAATAAGGAAATGGTGATCCTCAATTGGTTTAGGTTTAAACCCCAGAAAGTTAGAAACATGAGCTCAAATGTTGGCACTATTTGGGACAAGGAAACAAAAAACAAAATACCTGGGATGAAGTTCACACGTGTATTCTAAAAGCAGTCAAAAACACTACTTCACAATGGTTATATGACAACAGGAATTATGAACAAAGAACCTTTGTGCCAATGGTTAAGGCAAGCATTTGGAAGAGAACTCAGACTGCCGATTTTCAGTGAACTCTAGTTTTCTTACTTATTATCATGAAACAGAGTGACTATTTTTGCTTCTTTTTTGTGTATGGCAGTTGGGTTACTATTTATCAGTTTCAAATTGTCACAGAGGTTGAAGGACTTTGATTCCTTATGTTTACTTTTCAAACATCACAATAGACATTCTCCTAGTATTATTTGCATATCTAAAGGATACTACTTCAATTCAAGTTTTGAGATACATGCATGCGAAAACCGAAGACAGAGTAACAAAAAGAAATTGCAATCATGATATTAAATCTATTACTTTTTTGATAAGTAAACCCATATTAGTAAATATTACCAGTCACTAATCAGCACTGAAACAAACGTTGAGGATGAAATATCTACACAATGGACACACATAAAATTGAATATAGGCCAAAACACAACAAACTTCAACAGCACTGTAAAATCAAGGAGAAAGATACGCATAAATGTACTAATTTGCTTCATTAAGATACCAACGTCATGGTGAACCTACACTTCCAACTTTAGAGGATGCCAATGTCCACCTATTACACGCTTCCTCGCAAACAGTTCTACGTCCTAAAACTCTCAGTATGGAGAACTCTATCTCGATCTCCCGAATAAATGATAGGGGTTCTTGTAACAACATCTAGTCGTCTAGATGTGGGGTCTCACCCAACGAATCTAAGTGCAGCCAATTGTGGTATAGTTGGATCTACATGGCCGCCCATCTCACACTCACACAGCTAATATGATTACAATGTTGGGATGCATACAATCTCAAACAAGATTTCAATGCCAAGAAAGGCAAGAGCCAAATGTAAGAAAAAGTAACAAAAAAAGAACGAAATGAAGCTTACATTTGCCAGACGGAAGGGACAAAACTTTGGCTTTCCCCTTCTTCCATACTTCAGCAAACATGCCCCCTTTTTTAGAGCAGTTATTGCCTGAGATAAATCAAATAAAAGGAACATGAAGCTAATAGGACATTAAACTAAATGCTGCATATGCAAAGAGAGAATGACTAATATTAAAAGGCTCGCAAACAATTAAGACTTCTGAATTAGGACATGGAAGTATATACAACAAGACAGACTCTTTAAAGTAGGTGCATTAGTAACAGTCATTTTTTAACATTAAAAATCTCATAGACTATATGGTAAGAATTTCTACTAATTTTGAATCTGAAGTCTCCTTTCACCAAAACTTTATGTGTAAACTAATTATTACGATCAAAGTTTTTGTTTGGTGTTGAACAAATTCAGATTTGGAAAATTACAAAATCTGCTATCTTTCCTATATTTTTTTAAAAAAGTTTCTTTTCAAAAAATTACAAAATCTGAAGGAGACAAATTCTAGTTTCATTAGCAAGAGAAAACTTGCTAATGAGACAACCTTAATACTTGTTCACGTAACAGCCTTCTTTCACTAAGATCTCTATTCAACCATATTTCTTCTACAAAGGATTAAGGCATAGACCAAAGGCATTACTGAAACAAATATTCTAAATCCAATAACTTCTTTAAACATGCATATCCAGCTTAATACAGATAACCAATATGACAGAAATGCATCAACAACATACCCCGTCTAATGTCGGAGAGGGTAGAGTGTACGCAGACCTTGCTCGTACCTTGGGGCTTGGGAGCAGTGTTATTAAAATATAAGGCATAAAAAAACTCTAAGGTCTTCTGGGGCTTTAAGCACAAAGCTCGCAAATAAAGTATGGGATTTAATTAAAAAAAGGGCGCAAAGGGAGAAAAAATACAAATAGTATATATTAAGTCCAAGACTAATATTATAAGCATGAATGACAAATATATAAACAGAGAAATTGAAAAAAAATTATGTCTTTGAGCCTTGATGACAACAGTGAAGTGCACATTAAGTGAGGCAATCAACACATTTTGAGCCTAAACGCGTCTTTAACAACACTACTTGGGAGGCTAAAGAGCTTGTTTTCGATAGACCCTCGGCTCAAGGAAAGCAACATATCCATTGAAATGCATGTTCAACAAATAATTCAGTGATTATTATTCACATTATTACAGGCTTAAAATAATGACAAGAGTTGACAGTATATTTGTACCTGTTCAATATCCCTTTCAATTAGTCCACTAGCTCTGTTGACATCTGAATTCATTCTACCAGTGACAAACATAAAAAAATGACAACCCCGAAACTATCCCTAACAGTAAACCCCAATCTCTAAAAAACCCATTTTCAGCTCCAATTCCTCCCATTCATTCATCAAACTCACCAACTCTTTCAGCTCCAAAACTCAATCCTCCCAATAAGAATCATCAAATTCATCAATTCTTCAAATAGTGAAGAACCCAATTTCTTAATAAGAACTGAACTGCAGTAATTGCAACGCCTTTTGGGGGATTTGTATTAACAGTGCATTAAATGCAGGAAACCCCACAAGGAAGGCTTGTAAACCGAAAATGGGTTTATGGGTATATTAAATTTCACTAAGAAAAACGGAAATGAATGACACCCATATAGCTAAAACAACAAATTCAGCTCCTTGTTGGGTGTCTTTAGTTCAATTTTCAGAAGAAAGTGCTTGTAAACCGAAAATGGGCTGATGGGTGTGGCAAATTTCACTAAGAAAAACGATAAAGAAAAAAACCCATATAGCTGAAACAACAAATGAATGGACTAATAGTGACAATGAGTCTAATAAGCTGGACTGTTTTTGCTGATTGAGAGAGAAAGAGAGAAGGGATTTTAGAGAGAGAAAGAATGGCAGAGAGATCAGGAGTAGAATCTATAGCTATTTGAGGAATCAATTGATCTAAATTTTTCCAATTGAAGGAAGAAGCAATACACAGAGGCATACAGTGTTGTTTGCAGATGAGAGAGAACGGAAAGGTGCTGAAGAGAGAGAAAGAGAGAGTGTGTGGATTTATGTAGAAAAATTTAATCAAGTATTTTTCACTTGTTAAATTATACCGCCGAGAATCTATCAAAAACAGTTTCTCTAGCTCTCGAGTTAGTTCCGCAAACTTCACTTTGGAAATGTTGTTGTTGTTAAATTATCGTGGCAAACAACCTCTCTATCTCCCAAGTTAGTTACGCGATCTCACTCGTGTGATTACACTGGAGTTGTTGTTATTAAATTATAGTGTCTACTTCCCAAGTTAGTTCTCCAAACTTCTCGAGTGATTATACTGGATATGATGTTATTGTTATATAGTGGCAAACAATTTCTCTACCTCCCGAGTTAGCTCTTTCGACCTTACTCATATAATGACACTGAGTATGCTATTATTGTTGTTGTTGTTGTTAAATTATAATGGCATTTTTCGATTCATGTGAACTATTTCTTACTCTTTGATTCTTTTTTCTTTCTTTTGTGTCTAATCAAACACTTTCAAATAAATAAAATAGTGATAATACAAATTTTGATAAACGTTTTAAGATATATTTATTTTCTATATTAATATTAGGAAATATAATATCTTATGCTGAGGATTTATTAAATTATGAGAAGCAAAACGTAATAACTATTGGGGATGAAGGAAGTATTAAATTTCATCATTTATTATCGTTCTCAAATTTGAGTCTTATACATAAAATTATCTTTATTAGAAAGTATTTTACTCTTTAACACGAAATTTTTCAATACGAATTTAAATTTTGTTGGACCCTAAAATATAATTTGTTTGTATGCTCAATCATCATGTTTGATTCAATAACAAATGCACTTGCACACAATATTTGAGGTTAAATAAAATACTAGATGCTTTAACTCTTGTTTTTCTAAAATCCTTGATGATTTTTTTTTTTAAAGGAATGAAACAACATGAAATATATTCCTTTTTTTTCTGTTGTCAAATCAAATAAATTAACAGAAAACTCAAATAATATATTCTTTTCTTTTCTTTTTTTCTGTCTCTTTGTTTATGTGGTTTCTGATTAAAGTGTGGATTTTTATTCTTCATAGTGGAAGTTTTGAAAAGAAAATGAAGAAAAATAAAACTATCTTAAATTATTAATTAAGATATGGTACTCATATATATATATATATATAAAAATTCCCCTCAAATTGAGTAAACCAATAAAAGTGGCTTATTAATGTTGATTTGATTTATCAACAGAAAATACTTCCTAGTATTCATTTTATTAGTTTTGACTTTGTTGAGATAAAACAATTATATGTAAATGCATTTGTTATTAAATCAATTATGGTGATTGAACATAGAAACAAATTATATCTTATCCCTCCTAAAAATTCGCGTCGAAAAAATTTCATAAGAAAGGTAAAGGGCTTTCGAACAAACATGACTTCATACATAAGACTTAAATTTGAGATCTAACTAATGATGAATAATTACTTATCAGTCCATCATAATTCTTAATAATTTTATAGTAATAAATTTCAATTACGTTCTATTTGTTTTATTTTATTTTTAAGATATATTATGACCAAAAAAATGCCCCTCGACAACAACACTTGCCTTTTCAACATATTGAAAATGGCCAATACCACAACTCTACAAGCTTAAGCACTTTTCTAGTTGTAGAAAAAGGAATAGCCACAAAAGAGACTGTACATGGTCCCTTCTTTAAACATACTTGTGTGTGGTGATGTACTTATCAATAATATTTTATTTTATTTTTGATAATTGGGTTGTTCAGATCAACTTATGCGCACCTTGATTAATTTTAAAAGATATTTATCATGTACCAGTTAACTTTGTCTAACAAATCTAGGATAGATGTGGAAGAAATCACTTAATATTTTTGTTTTTGTTGGAGATTTGAACGTAAAATCTCATGATTCTCAATTTATTTTATTAACTATTGACCACCTTTGATTATACTTATCAATAATTATATTCAACAAAAACTATCCACATGAAAAAATAAAATGGAGTTTGGCTTTAAACAAAAAATATCATGTGAGATGCTTCATTATCTCATCAAACTAAACCACTTAAATGTGTTATTTTATTCAAATACTTTTTCCACTTTTAGTATTATTTTTTCTTTCACTATTTTTATGTACAAGTCATTGACCTTTTGATTGCTTGGACCAAAAGGTCATAGAGAACCAGTAGTGTACGCAAGATTTATCAAAGCGTTGTTAGTCTATTATCACAATTCAAAATCAAGTTTATTAAGATTTAAAACTATGATGGTTTTTAAGATTTTATTTCTTGTCTAAACTGATATTTGCTTTTTTCAAATGACATCAGCCTATCATATATACATATTATTATAGATAAATATATTTACATGTATATGGAAAGAAAAAAATCAGCGAACCAACGTCAAATGACACCCTTTATAAAAATCCTATGTTGCTCGAACTCTCCAAAATTGTTATCACACCAGTATCTGATCCTCCAAAATACACTACTTTTGGAGGATCTGACACGCACCTAGCAACACTTTTGAAGAGCCCGAGCAACAAGAGATGAAGGTTTATTTTGATCAATTTCTCATTGCATCTAAAGCTCAAATGTCAATATAAAACTCAAAAAAAATCTTCTAATTTCTGCATCCAGCT
>JAJOOR010003967.1:0-35475 GCA_036250505.1 Solanum acaule | reverse complement strand
TGATGCAACCACAATATTTTATCAAACTGGTTTTGTTATTTTTCTTTTGGTTTTCTATCTTTAACAGTTTCCTTTTACTTCTTCTTTCCCTTTTAAACGCAATTGTAGGGTTGGTGATGGACCTATAGCAGGGTCTTCAGCATATGCGGATGCTGAAGTTGGTGCTTGTGGAGCCACTGGGGATGGTGATATTATGATGCGCTTCCTTCCGTGGTATTTCGCAAGAACTTCCTCTGATTTTTTTGTGCCATCATGTACAGCAGAATTTCATTTAGAAACTAAGTAACATTAGCTTTCGAATGAAATAGGTAAATATGATACAGAGACTGTTTAGAGTATCTGACCTGGTAAAGTCTGAAGGAAGGGTTTTGAAGGTTGGGGATTATACATAAAAATGTGGCATGAGAATAAATAGTGAAGCGTTCCTCGGTCTTTTACACGGTCACACCTGCAGGTGGTATTCTGTGAATGTTAAATCATTAACATATGATGGTTGGCAGCATATTGCCATATGGCTCGTACAAAAGATTTTGCTTGTGTCAAACAAGCATTTTAAAGGTTTGGTTTGGTTCCTGAATCAGTTATCCTGGAAGTAAGAAGCTAAAGCCCCTTGAATAAATCTAGCTTATCACAGTTAGTTCATAACTTCGCATGAACCCCACTTCTCATCCTAGGAATAGAAAATTTGTGCTATAAGCGTCTAAATTAATAGTCAGTATACCTAGTTTATAGTTGATATTGCTGGCTCTCCAGATTCTCTTGCAGGAATCACAAGCTCTAGATAAAGTTTTAGATTCGTTCCCCTGATTGATTAGTGCTTGGATATGTCTTCTTTTTTGTTTCCTCTTACACTTAATAGGGAATTTAAAAGTTTCTAGCTGAACCAAATTCATGTTTTTAAGCTTAATTTCCTTTTTTTTTTTTTTTTTGAGAAGGCAACATATTTGTATATTTATATAAAGACTACACCAAAAACTATGTAGTCACCCACAATTACAAGGACTGCATAAAAGCTCTTATACGCTTGGTTTTCTCACAAGGAATCTAAAACATCAAAAATAGATTCATGGTCCTCTAAATACTTCCCTTTACACCAAAAATAGAAAAAACTAGACACTTCATTTCATCTTCTGAATGTGGCTTGATTTATCTTCAAATCACCTTCAATTCTTTCTTCCCAAATTGTCCACCAGTGCAAGCTGGGACGATCTTCCATCTCTCTTCTTGACTGGATTGATTACCTTAATTGTTCCAGCAAGTTAAGAGTTCAGATATTTTTCCTGGAATAACCCACATGATGCCTCTTAAGCTGATGAAAATCCTCCATAACTGTATAGTCAACTTACAGCGCAAAAAAAAAAAAAGGGATGATTGATTGTCTTTGACTCTTCTCTACATAAATAGCATCTTGAGCATAGATGATAGCCTCTCTTGATTAAATTATCTTGTGTCCGAACTCCCTCTTTTGCTTAAAGGCACGTGAAGCAAGCAACTTCATAAGGAATTTTCACTTTCCAAATCAAATTCCATGACCAACAACCAATCTCATTATTTGATAAAGGGAAAAGGGTCTGATATACCCCTCAACTTTGTCATTTAGAGCTGATATACCCCTCGTTATGAAAGTGACTCATATATACCCCTACTTATATACAAATGGCTCACATATACCCTTTTCCTCTAATGGAAATGAAAAAAAAAATTGTTTAATTTTTTATTTTATTTTTTAAAAAAAAATATAATTTCATATGAGTATATTTAATCCTCCTCAAACATATATTTTTTTTTTGACTTTTTTTTTTGTTTCAATGACTAATTTAGATTTATTATTTTGATGGTCAAATTTATTTATGTTTCACTAATATAATTGTAAAACTTATTATAGATGACCAAATTTTTTTCTTCAAATACAAAAATTAAATTACAATAAAGACAAAAAAAATAGTTTTAAATTATAATATAGCCACAAAAAAATAGTTTTAACTTTTTTTCTTTACACTAAGGAATGAAAGAAAAAAATAAAATAAGAATAAGAAACTCAAATAATTATAATAAAAGAAGTCAAAAAATAATTTATGTATGAAAAAGATTAAAATATACCTTGAACTTTGCTAGAAGAATCATATATATCCCTAAATAATTTTTAAGAAAATTAAAAGTCAAAAATATAAATTTAAAACTAATTTTTTCACTTCCGTTAAATGAAGGGTATATGTGAGCTTATTTTGTAACGGTAGGGGTATATGTGAGCCGTTTATATAACGGTAAGGGTATATATGAGCCACTTTCATAACAAAGGGAATATCAGCTCCAAATGGCAAAGTTGAGGGGTATATCAGGCCCTTTTCCCTTTGATAAATTGAACTCCTTATAGGCTAAATTGACAGAAAACTTCACTTGCTTATTCCCATTCCAATTCAAGTAGTCTTCAGGCTACTGATCCACTTAAATTGTTCCAATTGCCAAGGTGTTGTAGAACTCTTTTAACCTTAACCAATCAATCCCCAAGTCATTAAGTAATCTTCTGACTGTAAAGTTCCCATCTTGATCAGCACGTATTTCTCCTACTATTGCTTCTTGTTGTTGATACAAAATGTATACATAATTTAAAAGGAGATGCATAACATTTTTCTTTGCTGTTTGCTGGATATCAGTTATCAGGCTGTGGAGAATATGAGATTAGGAATGGAACCCAAACTTGCTGCAAAAGATGCTATATCACGAATTGCAAGGAAATATCCAAACTTTATTGGCGCTCTATTTGCAGTCAACAGAAATGGAACTCATGCAGGTGCATGCCATGGTTGGACTTTTCAGTACTCTGTCAGAAATCCTGGGATGAACGACGTTAAGGTTTTTACTGTTCACCCCCAGTGATCCCTTTAGCATACCCCGATTCTATTGAAGTTCTTTCTCTTCCATAAAGTCGCATTCTTAGTCTCTTTTGCATATTGCAGAAGAGATATGTCCTTCCATAGTGTGAACCATAAAATTTGTCATTGATACAGCAAGTTCAAATTTGACTATTTGCAATGACTATCCTATTAAGCTTCTAATATTTGCTTGTTTGGCAAATTTTAGATATATATGCATACAATATATATGTTGTCCGATCCTTTTCTAGATCTTTTAAATTGTGGAAACTTAGTGCACTAGACTACTTTTTTTTTTCTTCCTGTTTTGTGGACTAAGGAACCTAATTTATGGTCAATCCTGAGTTTATTGTTGAAGTGTAAAGATTATTTTGCTGATTGGACATGGATCTGTTTCAACATTGATTAGTTCTATAAGGGAACTATGAAAAAAGTTGAGTTGGATTTTTGCTTATTTCAAGTGTTTTTAAAAAGTAGTTTTGTAGTGTTTGAGTAAAAAGAAAAAAGGAAAGAAAATTTAAGGTGAAAACAACAAAATATAGTTCTAAGCTCATTCAAACAAACTTATATTGAAATTAATTATGATGGGATAAGTTATGTTGAGATAAGTTATGATGAGATTAGTTATGTTAGAGATTATTTTTTAGGAAAAATTGTATGAAATAGCAAATTATTAATTCAAATTAAATGTTATAGCCATAGTTTGTTTTATTTGCAATTCACAGCAAACATCCATGTTTTTTGTCATCTGGCAAGACCCCGCTCAGAAGGTATACTTGTATATGTGAATTCCCTTTATACAAATATGTGTTGTATAAAAATTAATTGTATATATATAGCATTTATTTGTATATAATTTGTTGTTTGTATATGTGTCATAGTTATACATAACAAGACATGTCTGTATGATCTCTTTATGTATATAAATAGTAATTTTGTTTATATACAATTACTATGTTTTAGTTTATTTATACATATTCAATTTGTTGTTTGTATATTTTCCATAGTTATACATAACAAGACATGTTTGTATAATCTCTTTATGTATACATGTAGTAATTTTGTTTATATATAATTACTATGTTTTAGTTTGTATACAGATCAATATATAGATTACCGAAATATACAGATCAAGACATGACATGTTTTTATGTATAAGTATACCGAATTATACAAATACGGATTTTTATGTATATGTATACCGAAATATACAGATTAATAGGCATAGCAAACATAAAGTTTGTTATGGAGCGCAATTATATAAACTATAGTTATAGCATACAAATAAGATTTTTATGTTTACTAAACCTAAAATTTACTATATTTTTTAGTGGTTGTTTGGTT
Organism: Solanum acaule; assembly: GCA_036250505.1. Classification (NCBI taxonomy): domain Eukaryota; kingdom Viridiplantae; phylum Streptophyta; class Magnoliopsida; order Solanales; family Solanaceae; genus Solanum; species Solanum acaule. The sequence goes on along the minus strand of JAJOOR010003967.1, from coordinate 31,258 downwards.
TGTCACATATTTTTTTTTGGTTTCCCACTCGGTGTCCGGAGCCCACATTGGAGCTCCGACTAAGTTCCGGATTGTGCTCTACAGGGCCCATTCGGGGGTGGCGCTTCCAACAGGATTTTCTCCATACCCAGGGCTCGAACCCGAGACCTCTGGTTAAGGGTGAAGCACTCCCACCAGTGTACCACAACCCATGTTGGTGGTTTGTTGCATATGCATGAAATAATTTCTAAGAATAAGTTATTTGTTTACAAAAAACACCCTCTAAGAATAAGTTGTTTGTTTATAAAAAAAGGTTTATGAGTTCTTTTGTTATTTTATATTTTTACTTATTCTAGGATTAATATTCCACCCACAAGTAGTGATAACTTATTCTAGTCATAATTATTAATCCTGAGATAAGTTATCCCACACTTCATAAATAAATAAAGAATTGAGGGATATTAAAAACTTATTTCGAGATTATTCTTCTTTATCCATAGCACCGAATGAATGGTTGGACGTAGATTTGATTGAAATTTGAGAAAAAGAGTTCTTGAAATTGAAAAATTGCACTATTTAAAAATTGTAGTTGTTTTTAACATGTATTCCACCTAAAATAAAATAAAAGGTTGAAACCTTGTGAGTGGGAAAATTCATCTTTAAAACAAATCAAAAAATCATTTCAAAATATAACAAAACAATATGAAAATATTTTCTGAAAATAAAAAAGATTTCTTTTAATGTCGAAGCGGCTCCTTAAAAGTTGAAAAGGTGAAGCCAAAAATCCCCTTTTCTGGATTTCTTTTTAATGAAGAGTGGTGAGAGATATCGTCTTTTTCTTTCAGTGTTATCACACGTGAAAACTGAAGAAAAGTGCTAAGTCCTCTCTCAATATTTTTTGTTTAATAAAAAACTATATTTATTATGTGAAATATAAGAATTAAAAATTTCTGATAATGTGCAAAGATGCAATTTAAAGTTTTAAATTCAGGTTTGATTAGTGACACGCTATCTTATACTAAATTATTAGTTCCTCATTCCTAGTATATCTATTCATTAATGAATAAGAAACTATAGGCTATATTTATTGTTTAGTGTCGCACTCTTCGAGCCAAAAGACATACAAATTAAACTCCCAAATGGTTAAAATCAACATTAAACTAGTATAGCCAGGCATGCATTTGACTCCCAAATGATTAAAGTCATTAAGATTAATTAGCAATCACTTTTACATTAAACCAAAAAGATTGCTAATTAAATGTTTTTATTCTACCATGCCCTTTATCTTACCTTAAATAGAATGAGTAGGTTTTTCGTATGGAAACAAAATATTTTGTGTCTCTCACAATTGAAATAAGTGTGTGAGATTTCATTTTATCTTATAATTAAGTATGATAATTCAAAATATAAGATTTGGGTCCCATTTACTTATAAGATAAAAAAATAAAATAAAAAAGTCTTACACAACTATTGTTAATTGCTTGAGACTGAGACACAATATAAAAAATTTCGTAAGAAATATGAGACCTACCAAGTGACCTACTACTAGAAGAATATAAAAATAACAGATAATGTGTAACAACCCTTTTTGATTGATAAATGCGAATAAATATTTTTAAACACTTACCAATCTACAAGAAAAGTTGATGTCAATTCGAGGCATAGAGAGAGTGTTAATTGTAAGTCGTTGTCAATGTGAAGAAAACGATAGGGGCATTTGTCTACTTTGAGTCTTCAACGTAGTTGCCAAGGTACTCACTCTCTCTTTTCATACCTACTTAACTTTATCACAATTGTTGATGTTATTCATTCATGAAATTTGTACACATTTCAGCAAAAAAAATTGTACACATATTTATTGGTGTAACCGCGTAAAATGAGAAAATCTTAAAAAATGAGAATTTAATTCTCCGCCTTGTAATTCTCTCATTCGTTCACTTATTTACAACCTTGATAACCACGTAAAATGTCACCATTCTTTATTAAGTATCGTCTCTTTTTATTTGTCAAATTTTGATTTGGTACACCTATTAAGAAAGCAATGATTGGTATAGTGAGTTTATCATTTTACTCCTAAAATTGATAGAGTTTTAAATGTTTTTACTCACTACATTTTTCAAAAACATTAAATGTTAATAAATTAAGGGTATAATAGGAAGAAAAAAATTGTCTTTTCTTGATTTGTCAAAAATGACGAGTAAAAGTGAAAGCAAATTAGCAAATATTTGACAAGTAAATAGAGAGTAAGGACATGTTTGGATGGGCTTATAAAAAGTAACTTATAAATCAAAGATCATAACTAGATGGTACCCTACTTTTGACTTCTGACTTATTTATAAACTTTATTGGCCTAAAAATGAGTGTTGAAAAGCACTTTATAATCTTTTCAAACACCTCCTAAACTACAAAAAAAAAAAAACTACTTAAAAGTCAAAAACACCTAAAAATAAGTTAATCCAAATGAGCACCAAGTAGGAAAGAAACAAAATTAAATTGTACTCCCTCTGTCCCTACTCCCTATTAAATGTCAAATATTTCCTAATTTGATGGATGTCCCTTTTTTATTTGTCATTTTTGACATATCAAAAAATGATAATTTATTTTTTCCTATTATACCCTGGGTCATTTGGTTGGAAACAAGTTATGTCAAAATTATATATGAGATAATTTATCCCACCATGTATATGGTAAGTTATTCCAAATATGACAACCAAACAAGACACAATTTTTTTTATCACATTACTATTTTCTTATCCATGACTATTTATTTTAACATTCAGTTATTATCTTTAAAAAATAGTGAGTAAATATATTTAAAAATCTATCAATTCATAAGAATAAAATGATAAATTTAATATATCAAACAATATTTTTTTTAATAGTTACAGTATCATATCAAAATTGACAAATAAAAAAGCACGACGGAAATACCAATTAAACAAGTAAAACGTTCGACTGAGGGACTAAAGGTCGATGACTATAAATTATAATGTCTGGTTGGCAATTTCTATATTACCCTTTAGATGGTTATTTTAAAATAAAATAAAAAGAATAACTTTTACTCATCTAACAACTATACTCTGAATTTGAACCAACTAAGATGAATAAATTAACATTTTCTCTGTTCACTTTTATTTCATTATTATAAATATATACATAATTTCTTAGAAAATAATGATGGATATAATACTTATTATAATATTTATATTAATTAATACTTAATATAAATCTTAATAAATAAATAATATTAAAAGTAAAATAATAAATTAATTTACAAGTAAAAGTGAACGGTGAAATTGTGTGTGACACCCTTCAGTATGACCTAATGATTTGAGCTTGAGACTTTCATATTAAAGATCTCAAACACAAAACTCCTTGCTAACGAAAGCAAAATTTACTCGGTGTGCGCCTAAAGAATAACAGCTGCAAATTTCCATGGTAAAAGTTATATTGGCAGTGATGAGCCATGGAAAATGTGGGGTCACATACATGTCCTTTAGTAGATACAAAAAGATATTCATGTGTTGTCACTTACTTGTATATAAAGCTGTGATTTGCATTTAATTAATTTTTGACTTTGAAACTTCAACTTTGCCTTTTCCATTCACTCACTGTTCCCTTCCCATAGAACATTCAACCAAAAAAATAAAAACTATTTAATTACTTTCTTCGTCTCCATTTATATAATGATAATATTATTTCAGTAGTCATACAATTTTTTTAATTATAATTTTCTCAAAATTGAATCAATAGCTATCTTGATTTGTAATAGCTTTTCGTGTAGGTTTTAAATATATATTAGTATATTTTATTTCAAAATTATATGAACAAAAATGAGTGATTTTAACTTGGTATTCCGAAGAGTGTCACATAATTTGGGACTATTAATTTTTTTAATATCAAATACAAGGAAAGGATGTATTAGGTGAATATGATTTGATTTAATTGAAAGATCATAGTGCCTGGATATATGTTTGGTAAACAGAATCCCATTTTAAACGTCAAATTGTTATTTTTGCGTAAAAAGAAAAGGAATATGATTCCTATATCCTGGCAATAAGCTACAAGGTCAACAGCTACCAAACTACCCTAATTAACTGCGAACGTAATAAATTGTTAATTTATTAGTACTTCCTTCGTCTATTAACTATGGTCATATTTCAAAACATTAAATCTATTATATTCAAAGAATAATATAGTAAAAATCATTATTTTATGTATTAATCTCTCCGTCTACTTTTAGTTGTCCTGGTTTTATTTTTTTAGAGTCAAATGAGAAGAACTTTGACTAATATTTTATGATATATTCATCATATTGATATGCAAAAAATTACAATTTATAATATTTTTTCGTATAGTTTTTGAATATCTAATTTTTTTGTTTAGTATATCAAATTAATGTAATCTAATTTAACTTTGAAAATTAGTCAAATTAATTTTTGAAAAAACTCTATATGACAACTAAATGTGAATGTGCTAAGAATATGCTAAGTTAATACTGAATAAATAAACATCATTTTTCCTATCACAATCATTTTAATCGCACTCATTCCACTTGACTTACCTAATGTGATTTAGATCAAGCCAGGTTTAAGTTTGATAGATAAACCAAATGACGTGACCATTTAAGGTAAGAAGGTTTGTTTTGGTTAGAAATTAGTCGGATTATATGCACACTAAAATCTAGTTGAGAAAAGCCAGGATACTTACTTTGTTTGTGGACAAGAGCAGAAGAAGATGCCAAAAATTGATCTTCTACTATGCAATTATAAATAAAATAATTGGGTTAAAAAATAAAAAAATAATTAGAAATAAAATAATTGGATTACTCTAGGATTGACTAAAGTGAGAAGTTGCCATTATTGTGCAAAAACACAAATTCTAGTTAATGATGCAGTGTATGAGCAAATGGATTTGTGGCATGCTTAATCCCTTCTGATAAATTCTCATACCTTAAATGACTCAAACCAACTAAATATTCTTTATTTTCATACTTTCTGATTCCTCACCAACCAAAACTATCTTCATTTGATTCTCTCTTTCTTCTTCTGCCTCTAAGAATTGGTAATTTTCTCTCTAAGTTTCTGAATTATGAATCCTTTCTGGTTTTCTTTGAAGAAAAAATCATAGCCATTTTCAAGAATTGTGTATCTGTTGATTGAGCTAAGCACATGATATATGACTTCAAATGGTATTCAGAATTGTTTCTTTTGGTTTGCGGGATATGGTGAGATATTCCAGAATTAAGTCTGAGATAAAATTTATATGGTGTTTAGTTTTATGTTGCTCGAACTATTCAAAAATGTCAGTCGTTGCGCGTCAGATTCTTCAAAAATAGTGTATTTTTAGAGAATTCAACCTGGGTGTGGTATCAAAAGTGAAGAGTTGGCGCAATTAGTTGACATATAAATTTATACCTACAACCAATCTCAGGCTTAATCCTGGGATAAGCTGCCTAGTCCCATCTAATTTTGGAATCATTTTGATTCCATCTTTATAAATTAGTCTAAAGATTATAAATTGCTTACCAAATGAGATGAAATTTATACTGTTTTTTTTTTGGGTTAATTTCTCTGTTTATATCTTGTCTTGATTGGTAAGGTTAATTGAATTCTTGCTATATATTTGAAACTTTCAACTTCTTGGTTTCTGCAATGTTTTTGTTGGAGTGGAAACAATACTTATAATCATGATTTTCCCTGATTACTAAATATCAAATTTTGTAAAAACATATCTGTGTGCTAAACATGAGTTTCTCTTTTGTGTAATAGAGCCTTGACAGTAAGTGGTTAGATGATGGAAGAAATTAAAGTGGAAGGCTTAAGTGCTCTGCCTTTATTAAACTCTTCAACCATTGCTGTAGCTATCAATGGTAAGAAAAAGAGCAAATATGTAGTCAAGTGGGCTTTGGACAAATTTGTTCCTGAAGGAAAGGTTTGCTTCAAGCTGTTACATGTCCGTCCACGCATAACTGGTGTGCCAACCCCCAGTAAGTTGTTTATCTGCACTCTGTTGTGTTTAATTGTTACTTATTCGAAAGCTTTCTGGAGTAGAAAATTTGTTTGCAGAGGGCTTCCATAGGCTAGTAATTGTGATTAATGTAAGATGATTATAGACTTCACTAAATTGATGAACTACTAGAGTGTAAGTTAGGCCAGAGAATAGAACATCCTTCTAGTTTGGTGCTTTAGTCTATGATGACAGTTGATCTTGCAACTGAGGTGTTATGTACTCCATATGTTTCAATTTGTTCGTCTTACATTCCTTTTTAGTTTGTTTAAAAAAGAACGTCTCTTTCTTAATTTGACAACTCATTAATTTCAACATCCATATTATTCATATCTTTAGCTTAAGACCGCTAGATTCAAAGATCTTCTCACTTTCTTAAACTCTGTGCAAGTCAAACTAAGACAAACAAATTGAAACGGAGGGAGTAGTACATAGATATCTGATGCTGTGGTTTAGTGGAAAAGGAACATCATTTCAGCTTTGTAGCTTAACTATCTTTCACCTCCACCCACAAAAGGAAAAAGGAAGAATAAGAAAGAACTTTGGTTGCACACCCTTTACACTTGATAAATTTGCTTCCAAATCCTGGAACAATGTGATTTTCTTTCTGGGTGGTGGGGTCTTTAGGCCTTTTCTTGCTTGAGCATGACATGTAACCTTTCTTATCTACGTGCACTCTTAACTTTGTGACGATATAAGCAATACAATCTTCAACTTCAGAAACAAAAGGCAAGGAGAAGGGAAAGTGAGGAAACTAGAAAAGACAATATCTAACAAAATCTTGAAGATGCTAAACCTTCCTTCTCATATATTATGTCACACGAGCCCTTCATTTGCTTTAACGTACCCGTGCCAAATATATATGAAGTATTTTCTGCAAATAGTCGAAAATACACTAAATATTATCATAAAGCTGCATGCAAAGATGCTTATACACACTTACTGGATATGTCATGTGAATGAGTCCATCTAACATGGTTCATATGCTATTTCCTTGAGAAAGCTGCCAATTTTTCTTTGTACACATCAGTTGTCATTAATTCAAAAATCTGGAAACAAGAATTAAGTTTTGGGACTATGACTGCTTTATTTATAATCCTTCCTTTCTTTAGTGGGAAGCTTTATACCTATTTCACAAGTGCGGGAGGATGTAGTGGCTGCTTTCCGAAAGGATGTGGAGTGGCAAACAAGTGAAAATCTGCTTCCTTACAAGATGTTATGTACTAATCGAAAGGTATTTATATATCTCAGATAAGTGGAAAATCTCCTTAAGTTATACCACTGATCATCCAAAATACATGCAGGTCCAAGTAGAAGTTTTACAACTTGAATCAGATGATATCGTGAACGCAATAGCACAGGAGATCACCAAGCTTAATATCATCAAGCTTGTGATAGGTGCTTCATCTCGTAGCATATTTTCTAGGTAATAAGATTTATGCTGTTACAAATTTTAATGATGAACTACTGCCAATTGCTGACACTCTAGGTGGCAATCTCTTTATTTTTTTACAATAATTACCAAGGTATATATATTTGCCTCAACTCATATATGTAGTCATTAATCCTTATTGCCACACCTCAAAGTTGTGATACTCGAGAAATGCAACAACCTGTGGGTATCTTAGAAGATACAATGCAGCTAGCAGAGAGGGATGACACCCAATATTGACGAAAAAGTTTATTTATTTGACATACATGCCAGCTTTATAAAGATCCTTGTGGTCATTGACTTGTAAATTGTAATATCAAGAGAAACATTATTCTAGAATAGGGGGAAGTTATATGGATTCACTTCTGATGAGCTGTGAAATACCCTCTCTGAAACAAACCTGACATTTTATCTCCTTAGATCATACGGTTGTTTTGTTTTAATTTGCTAAAACTCATTGTAAAATATCCAAGTACCCTTCTTCCTATGTGGACGAACTCTTAGAATTTCAATAATTAATTAGGACAATGTCAAACTAAAAGAAGAATGCAAGAAGTTCATATTATCCAATACTCAAGTATGAAGCAGCTAATATTCAACATCATATAGCTATTCAAAATTATACGAGACACATAATATGAAGAGGGTACTTTCTAGCATCATTGCCATTCTCCGTTGTAAGTTCAAACTTTTTATCTGATGTTTAGGGGACAAAGCTTATCCTCAAGAATCTCGGGCAGTACTCCAAGCTTTTGTACCATCTATGCTGTTTCAAAAGGAAAATTGTTATCTGTACGTCCTTCCGATTCAGAGATAAATGGAAGCAGTTCAGCTGGAGATAGTTACACAAGTTGCTCAATCACCAGTTCAACAGTTCACACTTCAAGTTCACTAACAGGTAAAAACCAACTGTTTCACCAAACAAAATACTACAACTGTCGGCCAGTTTTGTGTACCTTAGCTGAACTTGTTGCCTTCGGCTGGAGAAACATTTTACTTCTTAAGGGGTTTATGTAGTTCTTTTCTCCATTAACATCACCCCTAATCTAAGATGGAGAAGACTTTGATTAGTACTGAGTGTCTGGATGTCGTATTTGATGGCTCTAAATGAACGGGATGGTAGCAACTGTTGGAAAATTGATTCTAGTATCTCAAAAAGAAGTGTTCATATTATTTTCTATATTCATCATATTAAATGGGTGTTAATATCCAGTTAATTGTCTTATAAATCATTATTAATTTTGGCCTAAATATGGCAGTTGGCCAACGTCTATTTCCTTCTAATTGGTCTTCAATCTTTTTCCTTTAATCTTCATAAAACAGCCTTTATAATTCTTAATTATTTTGACCGTTGGTTGATGACTATTTTTGGGTATATATATATTCCTCTTGTGTTCTTAGGGAGAAGAAGAAAAGATAGAAAACAACATACATTTTGAGAGTAAATCTTTCCTCCTATATTCTATTGGTGTGCTAGGTTTTGTTCTTTAAATCTTTGTTAGTTTCTGGTTCCTAGTTTTATACAAGTTTTATACTAGTTAATATACCATGCTGCATCTCTATTAAAGCATGTCCCAGGATTGTGATAGCATGTGCTGGATCTTGATTGAAGAAGTGTCTTTGTAATAAACCTTCCACTAAACAAGGAAGCAGTTTAGTTCGTTCTTAAAAGTACATTAATTAGGCATGGTAGAAGAAGGTAATATTTTGGGCCTTCTAATAGAAAAAAACACTTGAGATGTCTTCACAGTATAGGTAGTCATTCCACTGTCATTGATTCATTCTCATCATCATGTGATTCATTTTAATACGCCTATTCTTGAAAATACACAACATTTTGGTGAAAGATTTGTCCATTCATAATAGAAAATATCTCTCTAGCATATGTCTATGAGTTAAGAACACATCAATTCGTTAAAGAGTATGTCTATTCATAAAAGGCACATTGGTGAAGGTTCACTATCTAATTCACTCTCCTGCAATGTCTCTTCCATTATGGTGATTCTTGAGTAGTTCATTGCGTCTTACGTGTAGGACTTTGCTTTGCTATTTGCACCAAGGTAGCATGGAAGTATACTTTGGAACAAAGCCTTACATAGCAATTAATTTTTCACATTCAAACTCCATCTTTCTTTTGTTATGCCTTGTCTATTTAGTGTTCCCATATTTAGTTATTTTCTAATGATAAATTCCATGTTCTTGAGAGATTTTCTATGTGGGAGTAAGTTCATCATTTCTTGGACTGAACAATTTATCTGTATTCTGCTTTTCAGAAAGGTCAGAACCAGACTCAAGTTCTTCATACAGTCACTTCCGTTCTCCTTCACTGCCAATGCAAAGATTTCGAGCTCTTTCACATATTAATCAGAACTTTCCTCATAGAAGAGCATGTTCAAATGTATCAGTCCACCATAATAGCTTATCTCTTGATTTTGGTGATGGTGAGGATGATGTCAGGCCTTGTCCCCAAGGAACATATCTTACTGATGGAGATGACCTTACTTCTAGTTTTAGGAGCTTGGTAACAGACAACTACACTACGGCAGATGATCAAGCTTCAATTTCAGGGGCTCTGACAGATTCATCGTCAAGATATGAGGTATATTCTGACTCAGGTTGTTATATTCATTACTTATCAAATAGGCATAGCTCAAAGTTCTGATCAACTGATGATGACATGATTTCATTTTACTTACATCAGACATGCTTCCTGTCTTTTAGTTTCTGTATCTGTCAAAAAAAATCTAGCGGACATCCTAGACTTTTAACACCGTTCAATCTTCTAATGCAGACGGACATCAATTTTGAGCTAGAGAAGCTAAGAACTGAATTAAGACATACTCGAGGAATGTATGCAGTTGCACAAACTGAAGTAATTGACACTTCTAGGAAGGTATGCTTAGGCAACAATGACTTTCAATTTTTGTCCTTTTATGTCTAATTCCTATTGTATTGTGATCATAAACCTACCTGCCACAAACAGATAAATGAGCTGCACAAGCGCCGGTTGGAGGAAGATGATAAACTTCGGGAAATTTGTTTGAAGGAAGAGGAAGTAAAAGAGTTGGCACGAAAAGAGAATGAGAAGTACAAAGCTGCGAAAAGGGAAGCTGATTATGTGAAGGAGTGTGCTGAAAGAGAGGCAGCACAAAGAAAAGAAGAAGAACTACTAGCCTTACGTGAGGCAAAAGAGAAAGACAAGCTTGAGAATGCCTTGACAGGCCAGGCACATCAGTACCAAGAATTCACCTGGGAAGAAATCATATCTTCCACCTCTTCTTTCGATGAAAATCTTAAAATTGGTATGGGGGGATATGGAACTGTTTATAAGTGCAGCTTGCATCATACTACAGTGGCTGTCAAAGTTCTTCACTCTGAGGGATCTCATCTTACAAAGCAGTATCAACAAGAGGTATGACAAGTTAATGAATGAAAGAATGATCAAAATGAGTTTGCTTGATATTTAAAAGAAAATGTGATATTTTGTCTGGTCATAAAGACCATTGTACCAAGGTTACCTACCAATATTAGTCTCCTCTATTCTAGAATTCTTAGAATGTGCTCTTTTGTTGTTTCAGCTGGAAATATTGAGCAAAATTAGTCATCCACATTTGCTAATCCTTCTTGGTGTGTGCCCCGATCGTGGTTGCTTAGTGTATGAGTTCATGGAGAATGGTAGCTTGGAGGAGCGACTTTTCAGGAAACATGATACACCTCCAATTCCATGGTTTGATAGATATCGAATTGCATGGGAAGTGGCTTCTGCCCTTGCCTTCCTTCACAACTCCAAGCCAAATCCGGTTATTCATCGTGATCTAAAGCCTGCAAACATATTGCTTGATCGTAATTTTGTCAGTAAAATTGGTGATGTTGGCCTCTCAACCATGATGAATTCGGACGCTGCCTTATCCACCATTTTCAAAGATACAGGTCCTGTGGGAACACTTTGCTACATAGACCCTGAGTACCAAAGGACTGGATTGATCTCTCCAACATCTGACATTTATGCATTTGGGATGGTTCTCTTGCAGTTGCTAACAGCAAAAGCAGCAATGGGACTTCCTCACATTATTGAAACAGCAATCGATAAGGATAATCTAACGAAGGTACTAGATCCAGAGGCAGGTAAATGGCCATTAGAAGAGACAAAGAAACTAGCTATGCTAGCACTAAAATGCACAGAGCTTTGTCGAAGAGATAGGCCTGATTTGAAAGATGAAATTCTCCCTGCATTGGAGAAATTGAAAGAAGTTGCTGATAAGACTCGAGACTCTGCCTCAACTACCAAATCTCCTCCTCCTAACTACTATTTGTGTCCTTTACTCAAGGTGTGCCATTCTTTGCTTCCCATAACTCTTACGCCGTGATAATGATTCATGTTTCATGTGGCACACAATGGTACCAAAGAATCAATTGTTATGTACTACCAAGTTTCTCATCTTCATTTCTAAGGCACGGTTGGTTCTTTTATCGCAGGATATAATGAAAGATCCTTGTGTGGCAGCTGATGGGTATACTTATGACAGGAATGCAATAGAAACATGGCTAAAAGAGAAGGATATATCACCAATGACAAGCCTACCAATAGCTCATAAGAACCTTCTACCAAATTATGCACTGCTTTCTGCGATTCTGGACTGGAAATCAAGATAGGCTGGAAGCATTTAGATTGTTTGGGTAGATATTTTTTAGACTTATAGTCTAGTTGAACATAGCATACCAAATTTATATACCTTAACACAATGAACCAGCTGATAGATTTGGATGTTTCTCTGTAAGTGTGAGATTGAGTAAACAGTCCTATAACATATTAGTAGGATAAAAATGTGTGACAGTAAGAGAAAAGTTGTGGAAGAAAGTTGCATATGAGACTATGTATCAATCTTGAACTCCTGTTGTCATCACTTGAGTTGCAATGGTCATGGTAAGGCCTCCTTCAAATTATATTAAGCAGTGTGATCTTTGCAATCTGCATGAAGATTTTGGCATTTTATGGAGAAAGACTTGGGATTTCTAGTCCCCACAAGAAGCAGCTTGGCCTCTGATATCTACAGGAGATATTGGGATTCCCTTAACATGTAATATACATAAAGATTCAAAAACCAAAGCCCATCTGATCAAGCCATGATCCTCCAAAATTTTATCTGCTATTCAAGTTTTTAGGTTCTCATATTTTGCATACCAAGTGGTAAAAGGTAAATTTATAATAAATGGAATGAGTGCCAGTTTGGATTCGCTTATTTTAGGTGTTTTTTTTAATCAAAATAGTTTTTAAATAGTTTTGAAGTGTTTGGGTAAAGTTTAAAAGTTATAAGCACTTACTTTTAAACCAAAATAAGTCAAAAGTCATAAGTTATAAATTCTAACTTTTTAAGTCATAAGCCAAAAGTCAATCCAAACAAGGTTGTAAAGCGTAAGCCTATATTTGTTCGTTTCAAGCTTATGTTATGCATTGAATACATAACATATCAATCAAATCCACAGCCAGTAAAATAATGTTATGTGTGGTTTCAGATGAAGTGGCATTCCTAATCAAAATAATGACCAATCAGATGACATGTCTTTGGCCAATTAAATACTCCAATCTTTATCACATATTGCTTTTATGATAGGCTACATGAGACAATCAGAATCAAGCTAAGAGAGAAGACAGAAGTTGGTGAAGGGATCCACAAGTAGAGATTTCGAACATCAACGAAGGAGAAGTGCTCAATAGAGTAACAAAGTGTTGCCCGACATAATCACAAGGAGGTCCATATCATACTACATTCAAGAAACTTGAATGCCAAGGGAGATCGAATCAAAAGAATATAATACACAAAGTTATACCAACAAAAACTCACCAATAAATTTACTTTTTCTTCATATTACAGTTAATTTTCCATAATGTAAAATTTGTCACCAACGACAACATGCTAATAGGAAGAGTATGAAAAATTTAGTGTTAGTTGTGTTGGGCACAAAAATATTTTTTCTTCAAACAGTGTGATATGTGCCAAGTTGAGCAATATGGAGATTTTTTTTTTTATTAATAAAAAACTGTAAATGGTTTTGTTCTGACTATTACTATATGTCGTTTTCTCTATATCTACACTTTATTCAACAAAATCCTCTGTATATAACAATATATAATATTTCTTCACTTCATAATTAATTAATGGCCTTAATTTTATTTTTTTTATAAAACAGATCACCACTATCTTGTTTGGTTTGTAGATTAGCATGCATAATCTATCTAAACTTTTCAGGTAATGGGGAAAACATACATATTAATTAATAAATAAAGAGATAAGTTCATGAAAAACAGCCTTATGCAATATGGCCAGGTGAATGGTGGGGTTTACATTGAATGTGCTTTATTGGACATCTCCATTTTTGCCATTTTAAAAATAATAATCCTTCTTCAATAAGTAATTAAGTTGTATATAATTCTCCTCTCTTTTAGTAGTTTAAGTAAATTTAAAAGTGGAAAAGTTTCCTTTATTCTTTGGTTTGGGCATTTAGCATGCATTTCCACTTGGCCTGAAAAGTGCTTAAGGAAAAAGTGGGGATTATAATCAACTTATTTTAAGATAAGGCCAAACAACATTTATGTATAATTGGGACATACAGGCAACTTGAGATATTTATGGAGTTGGTTACATTACACTAACACCTGTTTAATCAAAATGCTTCTCCCCGTCACAAAACACCAAACTAGAGCCAGCTAACCTTTACATGGGATGTCTTTTTATTTATTTATTTGGTTTATAACAATAGCATTTCGAGTCAATTTTCACACACAGACTAATTTGTTGAATGTTGACTTGTATATGTATTAGATAACTCTTTGAATTGTGATGATTACTCACAAGATAGTAATCATGAGATGGAATCGACCTTGCATTTCCTGATTAGGAATATTGAAGGAGTTTCGAGGAAGAATCATTGTATCTCTTCAATTGAACCTATTTGAGTTCATAATTAAGGATTTTATGTATGAGTTCAATTTCTTGTTCTATTGAATTTGATTGTTTATTATTACTCTGCCAACCACAATGTTAGCAAATGACAGGTCTCCGCTTTTCTTTTTATTAATTCAACTCATATGTCTATTGACAATCATCTTACCAGTCCCTTACGATATACTCTTGATCAATAAAGAATTTAAGCAAATGAGAAGAAATTATCATACATAATTTTTTGTGTATGTTAGTATGTACACGTGCATTGGGAAACAGAGAGAGCATCTTGATATAATGCATACGTAAGAGAAAGGAGAATACAGTAATCAAATCTATATAGTAAGCTTATGAATCTTATTGTGTTAGACTTTGTCACATAATGACAAAACTGGCAGATCAATAATTTCAATGATGGAAATGGCTCTTCTTTGTCTTGTTGCTGAAACAGTGTGTCTTTTCTAACTAATGTTTAAGCTTTTAACCAAAAACAACAAAACACTTCACAACTGGTTGTTGGTAATCATATATTATGGATCCTTTGGAACTTCCAACTGTCACCAGATTTTCTCTGAAATTAAGGCAAGTCCACTGCTTGTTATCTCCTATCACAAGATAAACTAATTAAATGTCACTCTCTAATCTTTGACTGTATTTTACAAATATTTTGGTCATATCGCGATGTATACTTCCTAATCCATCAACCACTTCCTTTATGACAACGCTGATATTAGTTGTGTGAGGCTTCTTTCTGTCTCACGAAAAAGTAGACTCAAATCTTAACACTTTTGGATCTAACTTTTTGTGAGACAAAGAGGAGTCTCACACGACTAGTATCAGTTGTGTGAGTCACAAAATAAGACTTTCCAAATCTTGAGGACGACATTACTTCTGATTCTTGAGGTGAAAACTTCTGCTTTGCCAAAAGACTGAACACCAACTTCATAGTTCTTGCCAATTGATATAAGCTTCATAACATTCTCTTGCTGTGATTGCACACAGGGAATTAAGACCTGTCCTCAAAAACTAGTTTCCTCACAAGAAGTCAGTGTGTTGTATCAGCATGCTTATCATGACCTAAAGTATGTTGATATCGATCGATTTGATCAAGTCAGTCAGACGAAACACGTCATGCTTCGAGCAGAAGCATAAAGATTGTCCATTTTACTTTCCAATTTCTTCAAGCTTGCTGAGAGCCTGCTTTATAGTAGGCCTAAGAGCTGGTGAGGGAGAACAACAAGCCACGGCAAGCTGAAGGAATTCATAAACATGATCTTCATTAACTGCTCTTTGGCCATCATCAGTTTGGCTAACCAGAATTTGTGGATGATAAAAATCCGCAACTCTATGATCAAGAATCGCACTTTGAATGGCATTAGGCAAATAAATATCCTTATCAAAATTTGGTTTCCTGTAGAATGGTTCTTTCCCTGTTAATAACTCTAACAAGATAACCCCAAGGCTGTAAATATCAGTTTCTTCGCTAACTTCTCTCATCTTGATCAATTCAGGGGCTTTATACCCCTGAGCTGCTGAAGCTTCAAGCATTTCTTGGCCTGCAGTTGGATTCAAGAGAAGATGCAATCCAAAATCGGACACATATGGCCTGAAGTGTCGATCCAAAAGTATATTATTCGACTTGAGATTTCCATGGATTATGGGAATTTCTAAGTCTGTGTGAAGATAGTCTAGTCCTTGAGCAATGCCAATGGAGATCCTACATATGATGTGCCATTTATGAGCCTCACCGTTCCCATCTGTATCATTAGACACAATTTTCTTAAAACAAATACATTTGTATACTTCAGACATATATTGAAAACTAATACATGTGTATACTTTAGACTTGAGAGTGGTTCAACATAACACGGATTAGTTATTAATGAAACTATAATTTTGACAAAGTACCTACTATTAGGCTCTAAATTGACAAGAAAACTAACTGAAAATTGAGGCAAGATATGTTAAACTATAACACTGCACATGTGTAACCAGAAGAAAACAAATTCCATTTAAATCCAGAAAACAAACTTTTTCAATACAAAATATGGAGAAATATAATATCAAAAAATATTCAAAAAAAATGGAAGAAAGTCGAGTTCATCTGTGCTTTCCAGATTCAGAAACAGTATTGTTGAGATGTCACCAAAAAAAAAGTGACAAAGAAAAGGGAACAATCAAAGGACCTAAAAATTCAAACTGCATATAGATATCTATTTATTGAAGTCCCTTGCAGTTGTGAGAAAATGATTGAATGAGACTTTATTCAAGGCACCAAATGGCAAAATCAAGATCCCATTTTTTGCCATGAAAATTTTGTATTACTAACCAATAGAAGAAAACAGAAAATTATTGTGAAAATCAAGCATCTCCTGCCAGATGCTACAAATCATTAAAATGACCACTCTTGTTTTTTCTTATTCTATTTCCAAGACAAACTTTTTTGAATAAACACCATACCATAGGCTTAAAGATTTGTCAGCACTCAAGTCATTGTGTTTTAAAATTATGGTATCACAATTCTAATATTTACAACGACAACAACATATCCAGTATAGTCCCACACGAACAATTTTAATACTTGTACATTAAAAAAAACAGCAAGAGCACATACCTCTAATCAATTGAGCTAAAGTACCATGACGATAAAAAGGATGTACCATCAGTTTCTCTCCTCTTTGCCCTGCATAAAATGCACACAAAGGCACCAAATTAGGATGCCTTAAAGACCCCAAAAGCTCCATTACAGGCACAACTTCTTTCATTGTCACAGTACAAGCTGGTCTCAAAAACCTCAACAATGTAAGTCTATCAATACTCAGCAAACTAGCCCTGTATAAAGTTCCATAACTTGATTTCCCAATAACTTCACCAGGGGCATCCAAGATTTCATACACAGTAAGATCTTCACCATCTTGAAACTTGATCAACAAATCTTTTTCAACCCCATCTCTTTCTTTAACCTCAAAACTAGTTTCAACATCCCTAGAAACAATTTCCCCTCTTCTCCTTGTACATAAATAGATCACTAACAACAAAACAATTAAAGCAGCTACTGAACATGGTACTATAATAAGTATGAGCATATGCTTGTGTTCCATTTTCTTGAAAAAACTGACACTTGGGTGTTAAAAAGATTGAAACTTTATGACATTTTAATGGAAAAAAGGAAGATTCAAGATCTGGTTAGAAAAGGGTAAGTCTTGAAAATGTAATCATTTTTTATGCCAATGGAAGGAGTGAAATGTCTAAAGGGGAAATGGGGTTTTTGCGGAGATTGTTGGAAAACAAAATCTTGAAGAGGACTTTGGCTTTGTGAAGAAAGTTGCTGCAGAGAGAGGGAAAAAGAGAGAGAGAGAGAGAGAGAGAACGAGTCAAGATTAGAGAGAGGGAGAAGGGAGTTGGCAAGAGAAAGAGAGAACAGATGGTGTGGCATGTGCCGTTTATATGGAAGGAATTCATTTCTTCATCTCATGCTTATGCTCTATTTTTCTTTGTATTAATTGCCTCTCCATCCCATTCCCTCCATCCTCACCAAAATAGTGTTAGGTTTAGAAGCACAAAATTTAAAAAATATATTTTATATATATCTTTAATTTATTATCGTGAAATTTAAAAAAAAATTATACTTTCTTATACTTCATATCTGGTTAAACTAAGACACATAATAAAACATATGAAGTATTACGTATATAGGCATGTGCAACAAGCTGAGCCGACTCAACTCAATTCAATTTTGATCAAAATTTAGCTCAAGTCAACTTGATTAGGTAAAGTTACTTTTTTTTTCTTGTTATTGATAGAGTGATATTCTTCGTCTCTGTCAAATAGAAAAGAGGGGGAGAAATGGAAGAGAGGAGAAAAAGGGGCTCGTTTTGGTCATGTAATGATTACTTTAAAATTCATTCATTAATCTTAATTAAGTTAGCAAAACATTAATTCAATAATTATTATTTATTAAAAATTAATTTATAATTGTGTACTTTAATTGATTTAAGGGAAAAGGGTCAAAATGCCCTTAAACTATGTGAAAGGAACAAAAATGCCTTCAGTTTATAGTTTGGCTAAAAAATATTCTTACCGTCAATATTTTGATTCAAAAATGTCCTTAAACTATACGAAAGGAAGAAAAATGTCCTCCCTTTTTAGTTTGGTCGAAAAATGCTCTTGCCATCAATACATTTGTCAAAAAATACTCTTATTGTTATTTAATGGGTCAAAAATGCTCATTTTTCAAATAAATATATAATTATTTTCTTTTGGAAAAAAAAACAAAAATACCCTCGAACTATCATAAATGATATGTAGATACCTTCTGTCCTACTTTAAGGACATTGGTGCCCCTACCGTCCAAAAAACTAGAACATATATACCCTTTAAACTAAAGGACATAAATGTGTCAAAATCTTATCCACCGACCTGACATTTATTAAATATTGGATCGACGGATAAGATTGTGTCACGTGTCCCTGTTTAGTCTTTCGTTAGAGTGAAGGGCATATATGCTCTAGTTTTTGGAGGGCAGGCGTGTCAATGTCCCAAAAGTATGACGGAGGTATCTATATACCATTTACGATAGTTCGGGGGTATATTTGTCCTTTTTCCCTTTTATTTTAAAACATTTCTTTTCTAATAATGTTTTTTTAAAATTAGCAAATGTTTATCTTACTTCAATTCAAAAAAAAAAAATGAAATTATTTCTTATTTTATTATCATTATTTTTTATCGTTATATAAATATAAATTAATGATGGATATACTATGATCTTATATATATGACATATAATATTTGTCGAAAGAGTACATGAAGTTATTCTATTTTAATTGATAAAATGAGATTAAGAAGAAAAAAAATATTTCCGACATTTTTATTTGGTTAAAGTGATTTTAGAAGAAATAAAACAAGAATAGTGTTTTTTAATAATATTTTAATGGCGAAATGGTCAGTTTGTATTCTGAACCCTTCTACTTATTCTTTTGTCATCTGGACCCTTAAACTCAATTAAAATGAGATTTTTAAGCCCCTCCAACCATGTGTGTAGCTCACTCTCTTTTATATAATTGACATGTCATATCCACGTCAAATATATTAATGCCACATCATAATTATTTCATAACTATTTTTAAAAATTATTAACCAAAATTATTTAATAAAATGTAAAATAATAACATTTTAATTTATTATTGGCATTTCTAATTCTCCCTGTTTTCACTATTTCACCACCAAAAGAAAGCCATCGCCGGCGTCATCGCCATTTTTGCCGGCGAAATCACATATACTTTCTCCCTCACCCATTTTCATCTCCGCCGCACACCATCACTATTTTTCTTTCCTCCTCCAACCTCCACAGTAACAACCTAAGCCACCTAACAACCAGATCTGGCCACCGCACAACCAGATCTAGCCAAACTTTTCGCAATCCAACGCCGACTACTATTTTCACACCCCAAATTGCTTACAAATACAATTTCACACCAACCTCTGCCGTGAAACTCGTCGAAATCTACCCAAAATTTTCCTGAGATTTTCTTGGGTTATCGAAACGGGTTGAAAAAGACAAGTTTAAGGGATTAGAAGGAGACGATTGCTATGAAAGATTGAAGATGGGGACCTGCAAACTCCCTCGCCGGCCGCCGCCTCCCATTCTGGCGGAAAAAAGGACCAACATCGCTCTCATTCTAGCGAAAAAGGGACCAGAGTCGCCTTTCTCCCTCTTACACCATTGCGAATCGCCGAGCACCGCCACAAAACCAACACGACTCTCTCCATCCACTGATAATCGCCATGAAACCTGATGTCACCAAAGTGCCAATGCCAAGATCGGGCTAAAGAAGATAACTATGGTGTGGAGAAAAAAAAAGAGGTTTGGGCAGCGATGGGGAAGGGGTGGTTGAAAAAGTGGTGTGGGGAAGAAGATGGATTCTTTTCTTTTTTAATTTTTTTATTATATAATTTTAATAATTTAAAATTTTAAAGTTTAAAATGTGATGTTCACTCGCTTTAAATGCGTGTAGTCACACTCTATCACCAACTCAGCTATTTTAATGCCACATAAGCATGGTCAATGGTCAGAGGGGTTTAATTTATTGTGTTTTATTTAGTTTAGGGGTTCAGTTGATAAAATGTTAAGTAGAAGAATCCACAATACAAATTCATATAAGTATAAGGGTTCATGAGACCCTTTTGCCTATTTTAATTAGGAAGAAGATGTGTTTTAAAAAGAAAAAATATATATTTATTCGGAAAAGGACATTTTGATCCATTTTGTAACTATATGGGCATTTCTGGACCAAAGTATTGACTGCAAGGGCATTTTTGAACCAAAGTATTGACGGTAAGGGCATTTTTGAGCCAAACTATAAACGGAGGGCATTTTTGTTCCTTTCACATAGTTTAAGGGCATTTTTGACCCTTTTCCCTTGATTTAATGTAATTAAATTCTTTATAGACATCGTTACTTAATATTAGTTTATGGATGGTGCAAAATCAATTAATATTCTAAATTGAAGAATTCAAAAATTAAATAAATTCAATATTTTACAATTTATTATTGATTATTTTGTTCAGTATAAAGTAAACATCATTTAATTTAAGCTCTAATTCAGACTCTATATATGTAATTACCAAATTAAACTACTTATACTTATATTTCTCTTAACCAACTAACTTATTATAAATCTGAATTTTTTTTAATAGTGTAACACTACGTAAAACTAAACATTAAAGAGTTAACTCGAACTCAACTCAACTCAAGCTCGGCCCAACACCCAACCTACTTGCTACTCAACCTATCTTTGAAAAGGGTAAAGATATAGAAGAGCGTAATATTTTAAAGGGATTTTCTTGTTGAAAAATACCTAAAGCATTGTTGGTGGTTGCACGTTGGGAATAAAGACCCCCACAAATTGGAATAACACTTCTAAAACGAAAGAGGACTCCACGAAGTATCCTTTGCCTCTTTGGACCATTTCCTTGCCAAGTGACAAATCCCAACCAACAACATATACCTAAACCAAAAGAAACAAATTATATACATGTAGCTAAGAGGAACAAGTTATCGTTACGACAAAGATAGGATTCTCGATAAGAAAATGTAAAATTTAACATTTACTATGTGTATATTAAAGATAATTTTAAATTTATATACGATGTAATTTTTTGATAAAGTTCAGCAATACATCGTTGTAGGGACAAAAAAAGTGATGGAAGTATAATGGAAATTAAAGGGAGTAGGATGTTATATGGTCCATTTTACATATTGGATAGTATGTAGTGAGTGACATAATTATTTGTCTGTTGTATACAAGTTTATTGAAAAGTGGAGAAAAAGAAGGTTAGTATAAAATGCCATTACAAAGAGACAAAGAAACAAGGTGGCATGCTTCCCTATTGCTTATTTCACTTTTTGGTACTTCCTATTCATTTCTGAATTTTGACCATATGTTTTTAGTGCCACTACAACTTCTAGTTTTTTTTTTTTTTTTTGAGATTGCCTTTTCAGAAGTGGAAGTAGAATCATGAATATTGTTTCCAAAATAGTTTTAGATTTAATAATTACAAATTTTAGAAATTCAGTAAACGGATTTAAATATTTGTTGAAATACTGAATTCAAAATCAGTTGAACTCAATAAATATAAATAACATTCGTATTTATTTGTTACACTTTGATTATTTCATCTGATACCTATAATACAATAATCATAGAATAATTTTATACACTAAGATTTAGATATATATGAATCACCTAATATTTTCTGGTAACCTTGAACTTTCATGATTATGATAAGGTGATAACCCACGTTGTCACTCTTGATTGCATTGGACAATGGATATCTAATCAACTTGTAAGTAGAAAAAAAAACTAAATGATCTAGTAATTTTAAATGTGTTACAAAATATGTAATTCAAAATATTAAAGATTTGTGACATCTTCACCTTCTCTTTTCAAGGTCTTAGTTTCTCAATTTTCCTTATATCAATGTATTTTGGTGTTATTTATGAGAAAGAATGCTACATTTGACTTGTCAATTTTTTCATTTAAAATTTGGTGGTAGTTCCTTGTCTTAATTATTAGTCATAATCATATGTTACTGTCCCCATTGTTAATCTTGCTTTTTTTTCCTTTTTGGTAATTCTCTTTTTCTAGCATAATCAAGAGGATTTGGCCCCATCCTACCACGTGAGGATGATTGCAAACCCAAAAGCCTGAACAATTGTTTGTTGTTCGAGAATTCTTCCTCTCGTAAATTATTTTGATATAAATTTAGAAATTATATGTAAGAATTATAGTATTTCGTGGTTATTTAATAACCACATATTTCTATTTAACACTTTATAGTGCCCAATTCTTTCATTTTATCCCTATGTATTACTCATACAATTTAATTTTTAATTTTTCCTTTTATATTTCATACTCATTTTAAGCTTTAATTAATTTGAATACGCTTAAAAGTTTCATTTTAAAAGTAAAACATTTTTTACTAATCAAACCTTTGATAGTACTACTTGATTTACTCCTACAATTACAAATCATGAATTGCAACAACTACCTCATTGAACCTTAATAATGTACAGCTGTTTTTTGGTCGATAATCGATTTGGTTGGATTGGTCTCTCAAGTTATTAATACCTGGCCCCGTACGTAGTAGGAGAGGTTCACTTACTCTCTTTCTAGTGGACGTTTTGTCGTGTTTCATCATAAATATTATTATTTTTTAAAATAGTTTTTTTCTTTTTAAAGTGAAAAAGTGATATTTACAAATTAAAGTTGTTTTTCTTCTTTTTTTTGAGTAATTTGGAGTGACAAAAATGAATACATATTTTTGTTATTTTTCAAATTCTTGAAAATTTTGAAGTTGAATTTTAAAATTTTATGACCAAATATATTATTCGGAGTTCAACTCAGAAAAAAAAAAGTGAAATAATTATTCTTTCCCTTCAAGATTTTTGTTATTAATTGATTTATTGTGCATGGTTACACTGTTGTTTTATCGTATTAAAGTTTTTAATACAAACGTACTTAATTAATTAACGACTTAAAAGTGCATTAAATTTAAAACATTATTAGAAAAAACACAACCATCTAGCATGAGAAAAAAGGGATATAATTTTCGTCTTACAAGTTACTCCCTATGTCCCTATTTACTTGTCCACTTTTCCTTTTATAGTTGTCCCTAATTACTTGTCCATTTTGACAAATCAAAAAAGGACAAAAAAAATTTCCTATTATACCCTCAATTAATTACTTTGAAAAAGATAGAACTTTTGAAAATATTAAATTTTTAATTCATCCATTTAATAATTAATAGGGGTAAAATGGTAAACTCACTATGTCAATAATTGTTTTCTTAATAGGTGTGTCAATTCAAAAGTGAACAAATAATTAGGGACAGAGAGTAGTAACAATTAACTTACAAAAAAGTTCTAGAGTTGATGATTATTTTATTTCCAATAGCTTACAACTTTTATTTTTTTGGGCAACTTTTCTGGTCCTGCCAAATTTAGAACCATACTGTTGAGAGACTTCTACATTAATTAGGTGGAGGCAGTAAAGGATTAAGTCGTAATGAGATCAAAGTAATTAACTAAGTAACATTATTTTGATTTGGGATGAGTTTGTTAGGATATATAAATCAAACTTGAACAAGAATGGATTTATATTTTTATTTTTATTTTTATTTTTTTAAAAAGAACAAGTACTAGCTACTAGCCAAGTTTTAAAAAGGAATATTAAGAGTTTGTCAATGTATTTAAATACGAAAACAAGAGTTAAAGCTATGTGAGGAAAATAATTGAAAAAACTTAAAAAGAACTCCTTAATGTATTTTTCAAATTTGAATTTTGAAATTGAAATAAATGAGCCGATTTAATAAATAATTACTTATATATTTCCATTTTCATTCATGATTAAACGGCTAATAAATATATCTATGGTTAGATTTAAAGCAGGAAGCAAATGTTGTTGACCTAGCTAGATAATTGCTTATGCTACAAACATTTATTGTGAGATATTGTTGAACTCAGGGATCATTTGATTTTTGAATAAGATAATAAAAAAAAGAAAATAATAGAAAACAAATTTAAGTTTATAAATAACGTAACTATTTTTTTTATATATTATGGACGTGATTTATGTTGGAATAATTAGTGTTAATGAGAATAAAAATAAAGTCAAATGTTGGAGCAAGTAGAAGGACAATGAGTTGCGATGACTATTTTCTTCTGTTCTTCTTTAAATACTCATACTAAAACACAATTTAGTTCTTGTGGAAAATTCATATGAATATTATTGAAGCATATTTTTAATATTAGATTTTTATATTTTCTTTTAATTTCATTTTAAGTGTGAAAATATGAGAAATAAAAAGAAAAAAACGTGAATGAAAAAATAAAAAAAGAGCAAGAAAAATTTAAGATTATTTTTTTGTAGTTATATTGTAATTTTTTATTTTTGCATCTGGAAAAGAAAAATTGGTATATCTATAATAATTTTCATAAGAAGAAGAGTGAAAAATAAATTTGATTATCAAGATAATAAACTTAAATTATTCGTTAAACTAAAGAAGGCAAGAAAAATAATCTCATGTGTGAGAACTGAGAAGGATCAAATGTGTGAAAAATAAATCTGATTATCAAGATAATAAACTCAAATTATTCGTTAAACTAAGGAAAGCAAGAAAAATAATCTCATGTGTGAGAACTGAGAAGGATCAAATGTACCCTTAAAGGCCTTAACTTTGCAAAAGATCAATTATACTTACATGGATTTTATTTGTTAAAATAAAATTTTAAAATTAATCTTTTTCACTTACGTTAGATTTGTAATAGTAAAAATACGTATAAACCATCTTTCTAACTAATAATATCTAATAATAAATAGTAATAAAGTCGAGTATATATCTGACTCTTTACCCTATGTAATTTAAAATGGTGCCGTGAAAAAATTGTTTGGCAATAAGCCAATAATGATGAAGTGCATTGGCTGGAGAAGTAGAGTGATAAAAAAATAGTAGAGAAAATGATGGGTTAGGTAGCGTTGAAATTATAATGTAAACAGAGCTGAGCTCTGACTTTAAAGAATTTTGGGTGCTTACTTTTTTTTTTCCTCCGTTCGAAATTTATATTGGAGCCTCGACGAAATTTGGATTGTGTACTATTGGGGATGACGCTCCCAATAAAATTTTATTCGTACCCAAAGTTCAAATCGAAAATCTCTAATTAAAGACGAAGCAATTTCATAACTACACCACAAAATTTGGGCGCGATATATTAGTATTATTTTTTTGGTGCTGACTTAATCCTTACTCAAAGACACCGACATTCAATTAATGTAATGTAATTGAGTGTCAACTGTTTGACGCTTCTTTGATGTTTAGTACAGAGGGTTTATATTAATTAAGGCTTATAATAATTGATAATAAGACTTTCTCAAATAGAATTTTAATAGCTTATATTAGCTTTACTTTTTCTCAAGAGGCATGATATTGATACCCTCAACTTGAAAAATAAACTCGGAGATTCCTTCATTGGGCAGCACAAAAGAATTAATTAAGAAATATGGGAGAAATTTTAAACGATTGTTGGTGAGAATGTATAAGAATTGTATTGAATAGAGCTTTTTTAATAATATTGATTAGTTATACTGAAATTTTTTCTCATCTTATTTGATTTGGTGTATTAAACAATCATATCTTTAACCATACTAATCCATGTATTAATTACCATTATATATTTGCTAATATCATAATTTATAGTGTATTAATTATACACTCCATATTATTAAACAAGATGTATAACTAATACATACATTATATATTTTATCTAACAAAAAATTGAATAATATCATAATTAATACATAAATTAATTCTCTAACACATCCTATCAAACAAACCCTAAATAATTTGAAGATGGTAGTGAATATGAAAGCACAAACAAAGGACATATATGATCAATGTTTGTTCACTACGTACCAGATGAATAACCCTATTGCCACACTAATTAATTTCAATAAATACTATCTAACCAACTCTTGCGATGTGTTTTGTAATACGGAAAATAGTTTTCAAATTTTGTTCATATTTGGTTGAAAAAAATATTTTTTTTAAGGTAAATAAGTTTCTTACTTATGAGTAAAAATGACTTGCGTAATGAAAGTAGGTAAACAAATTCAATAAATAGCATTTCACATTAATTGTCTCTTTTGTGTGTCCAACACACTCCACCTTTATCCCCGCCCCCATATTCCTACCCTTTATCTTTACTCTCATATAGTGTTTGTCTAGATTATACAAAACGTTTTTTGGACAATAATTTCTGCTTACTTGTCAAACACAAGACAAACAAATTGAAATGAAGGGAGTAAATACCATAGCAAAAAATTTTATGGCACAATTTAGTTCCAGTTCCCATTAGGGGTTAAGGTAGTCACAAGTTTGGCTCTCTCACTTCTTTTTTAAAAAAAGGATCAACTTTCACAATAGAGGAAGTTATATTTTGTTCTTGTCAATCTATATATGTTAGTAGAAGTACAAAGCAATCAGAGAGAGATGTAGATTGTGCACAACTACACCCATTATGACATGGTTACATTAGTTAATTCATGGATTTTCTTGTTCAAAGAAGTATGTTTCCATTATTTGCAGCAGAAAATATATTGGGGATGTCAAGGAATGTAGTACATTGGGTTAGGAAGCTTGAAAGAACGAATCGATGCGGAGGAGCCTAACAGATCACTCCACTGATCTCCAGAGTTGCCCGCTATTCTCAACCCCTCTTCTACCATCTCATTCCTTTTCTCTGATTTATAAATTGTGGCTGATTTGCCATGATCCTCTGATCCCCTGTATAACAAACATTAATCCAGAATTTTAACATGTTGTTACCCTACATTAACAAATATAGGTAAGGAAAGCTTCTTGTACAACTAATCAACAATCATAAAACAAAACCAGCAGAATTTTAGAGGTGAGATGGTAAGGGGAAGCCCAAGAAACTGGTAGAAAACTTTCTTGCATACGGCACAAAACTGAGGGACATCAATAAACTACTAGGAGTGATAAATTTGATTAAGAAAATTATAAATGGACTAGATGACATGACACCTGCCCTACCCCATTTAAAATTTTCAGAAATTGAGTTTTTCTCTGCCTTGCTTCGCCCCGGCCTTGCCCCATTGCAATCTGCAGATTGCCAATGACGTAGTATGCAATATGGTAAACTTAGTCAATTAAAACACACAACTAAATATATTTGCTATAGGTTCGCCTAGATGAATAATATGCATTTTGATTGAGAAATCCGGAGTCTCTTTTCCGTTTTGAAGTCATGGGGACTAGTTGCAGATATCAAAAGATCTCAGAACTACAAAATGAATAAGAGTTTTTTTACTTTTCTACTTTTTTCTTATTTCATCATATTCCTTCCAATAACCATTCTGATGGATTTGCCTATCTAGTTGATAAACTGTCATTACATTATATGGAAAATACTCCACTTCTTAATCCCTTAAAGGAAGCCTCATGCAGATTACTTTAAATACTTGCCCTAATGCTTTTATACTCGAATACTTCTACCTGGAAAAGAATTTCCATATGCAGAGAGAGATGGAAAGACAGACACACTAACATCAATGACTTAGGTGTATCAAGAAGCAAAGCTCTTCTGCACATGCTACTCAAGCTCTAAAACTATCTGATTTTATTTGTTTAAAAACTTACCCTCCATGGATTATTATCTCTAGAATTGTTCCTATTTCTTCTTGAGTTCTGGAGTTATCTATTTCTGTTTTCAATTTGGTCGAGCAAAAGACATGTTTTGCTGTCCTTGATAAAGGAGATATATCAAATATTAACATCACCAACTAGAAAATAAATGGCATTCTTTAGCTTACAAAGTGTGGAGAATACCAACATTTAAGATGGAAATGGAATATTGGTGCAATTTGAACGTGAACTCTTATAATCTTAGCACCTCTATATCATCTAGGTAAGGCTTCATATGTGGGGGGTTTTTGTCATGTGAATATTTTTCCAAACTAGGAATTATTAGACCTATAATTGTTACTTTCAGGAGTTTTGGTTCCTCAACATGCCTTTAAAACTACCTTCTATAGACCAAGTAAAGTTAATCAAGTTCCTGGAAAATTGTAGCCATGTTGAATTCTTGGATATAATTTATCTACTGACGAATAAATTTCAACTCTAATCCCCGGATTAAGATCAGAGAGTATAATATATGCAAAGCAATAACTTTAAGACCAACTAAGCATAGCAATAATGCAAAAGCAACTACTGTTTTGAGTAAATGATGAAGTACTCATCAAACTTCCCTCTAACTAAATTTATTCTTAAGGAGAAACTGTTTGATTCTTCCCAAGTTAGAAAGATCACCACTTAAATAAGGGTTCTAATTTTAAAGTATCTCTGATTTGCCATACAAAACCAAGTATTACTTTAGTCAAAGAATCAAATGGAACCGAATGGAGCAGAATAGATACAGATAATTCATCCAATTGATCTTTAACTATTTTGGGATTGAGACATCGATTGGCTGTGACCTAGATGGGAAGCATTACCAAAACAGACCATATACCATGCCAACGGGGAAGAACACTTACATGCCTTAACAACTATTCAAAATTCAGTCTTAATGTCTCATATCTCATAGCTAATTCCACTTTTAAAATTTCAAGTTATAAATGACTCATTCCATAGCTAGTTTTCCATTTTCAAAATTTCACGTTATAATAACTCATTTCCATTGATATAAAATCTGAAGCAGTTATGACTTATAACTCACCTCAATATGAGCTTGTCCCAATCCTGAAACCCGGCATTCATCAAATTCTCCACTGTAACAATTCTGTGTCTTTCGCTACGCCCAGTCAACAAGAAAACTTTGAATCCTAGCCTCATAACATCTTGATAAAGCTTCAAACTTGATCCAATTGCTGGTGCCACTCCCTTCTCAACCCATTTATCGAATTCCACACTATCAAAAACCTCAAACCTACAAATAACCCCCAAAAAAACTTATCATAAGATTCAACAAAAACGATCAGTAGCATACAAGTACACATCGAACAATGCTCAAAAAAACTGAAATATAACTTCAAGTATAATAAACAAAGTTCCATTTCTGATAGTAAAAAGACAACCCAATTCGACATTTGTGTTTGTGGACTAAACCAGGTGTTTAATTAGTCGAGGTGAGCCCAACAATGGAAACATTAATGAGACTCGTACCCATAACCATGTTGGGAATAGTAAGGAAGATTGGAAAGCAAAGTCTCATCAACATCAAAAATCCAGACATCTTTTCCATCTTCCCCCAATTTCATGCTTTCAGCAAAGGCTCCAGCTTCACTCGAAACTCTATCAATCTCCATCTTATAAGCCCCACCAGTAATATACTGTCTCACGTAATCAGCACATTCCTCTGGAATTATCTTCCATGGGCTTAAATTGTTAGCCTCCACAGCAAACCTCCAACTCGTACACTCTAACTGAAGCTCATCAACGGTTTTCTTCAAATGGGGTTCATTATTTTCAAAAAACTCAAAAATCAATGGCCTATCAACCACATGGGAATTAAAATCTTCATTTGCAAAAGCAAAAGTAAACAGAATCAAGAAAATAGAAATTCCCAAAATCCTCATTTGAAGTTCTCCAAGAAAAAGTCCTCCCTATAGGATTAGGGGGTTGTGCTTAAAAGAGTATATATACAGAAAGAAAAGAAGGAATAGGAAGAGATGCTTGATGGGGTTTGGAGTTATGCAGAGATTCTTTGCTTTTCTTCTTCCCCTTTTTCCCTTTGAGAAAGTAAAATGAAATGTGTAGATAATGGCTGAGCTACGATTTTCGATGCAGATGGAGAAAAGGGAAGAAGATAGAGAGAAAGATGAGAAAAGAGGAAGGAAGAAAGTAATTGAGTCGATGGAGAATATGTCATAAGGCGCAGAAGACGTGAGTGTTGGCAGGGCCAATCACATTCCTCATTCTTATGTTCCCTATAAATTTACTCTTTTTATTTTCCAAAACAAAGGGAGTCGTCGAATCATCTAACTCCGTCTTTTTGAATTTACTTGTCAAATATTTTTTAATTTAATTTTTTATATTTACTTGTCATTTTTTGACAAAACAAGAAAGAATCAAAATAAATTTCTACTGTACTACTCTCTTTGTTGCTAATTACTTGTCTAATTTTCCTTTTTTATTTATCCATTTTGACAAATCAACAAAAAATAATTTTTAAAACTATTATATCATCAATTAATTATTTTGAAAAATGTAAAAGACTTTTGAAATTTATGCCATAAAATAGGGGTGTACAAAACCGAACCGAAAACTGAACCAAACCGCAAACCAAGAAAAAAACCCGACTAGTGGTTGGTTTGACTTGATTTGGTATTGAAAAAAAAAACCCGACTATATTTGGGTTGGTTTAGTTTTAACTAAAAAAAACCAACCCGAGACCAAACCAACCCGACATTATATATATAATTTTAAAATTTTATTTTATACATAAAAAAATTTACTTTGATATAATTTTTAAATATTTCTTATACTTTTTCATAGTTTTTATATTTTAATATATTATTATTTCAAGTTTGAAATTTAGAATTCTAAATGGTTCAATAAAAATTATAGTCCACAGATGTTGGTAATTATAATAAAACTTAAATCAAAATCAAAATTAATACTAATGCAAAAAGAAAATCAATTCAACACTAAGAATGACAATAATATTAAGTATTTGTTCTATGGTTTTACATTGGTTTATTCAAATACATAATCTAATTTTAATTTCCTTTAATATTTAGTCATGTAACTAATACTTATTAAACTTATTTTAGCATGATTTAGTACTTTTAAATTTTGATCATTTTCATTATGACTT